>CATOBL010000337.1:0-48390 GCA_951394255.1 Polyploca ridens | reverse complement strand
CTAACCTAACCTAACCTAACCTAACCTAACCTAACCTAACCTAACCTAACCTAACCTAACCTAACCTAACCTAACCTAACCTAACCTAACCTAACCTAACCTAACCTAACCTAACCTAACCTAACCTAACCTAACCTAACCTAACCTAACCTAACCTAACCTAACCTAACCTAACCTAACCTAACCTAACCTAACCTAACCTAACCTAACCTAACCTAACCTAACCTAACCTAACCTAACCTAACCTAACCTAACCTAACCTAACCTAACCTAACCTAACCTAACCTAACCTAACCTAACCTAACCTAACCTAACCTAACCTAACCTAACCTAACCTAACCTAACCTAACCTAACCTAACCTAACCTAACCTAACCTAACCTAACCTAACCTAACCTAACCTAACCTAACCTAACCTAACCTAACCTAACCTAACCTAACCTAACCTAACCTAACCTAACCTAACCTAACCTAACCTAACCTAACCTAACCTAACCTAACCTAACCTAACCTAACCTAACCTAACCTAACCTAACCTAACCTAACCTAACCTAACCTAACCTAACCTAACCTAACCTAACCTAACCTAACCTAACCTAACCTAACCTAACCTAACCTAACCTAACCTAACCTAACCTAACCTAACCTAACCTAACCTAACCTAACCTAACCTAACCTAACCTAACCTAACCTAACCTAACCTAACCTAACCTAACCTAACCTAACCTAACCTAACCTAACCTAACCTAACCTAACCTAACCTAACCTAACCTAACCTAACCTAACCTAACCTAACCTAACCTAACCAGTCTTCGTCGAGCCACGGTGGCGAGCGCACGCGCCCACCTCGCAATCCGCGTCGGCTGCCACACTGCAGCATCGGATGCGCCTGCACGTGCAGGCAGCATCCGCATCCGCGCCTACCAACCGCGCCTACAAGCCGCGTCTGCGTCTGCGGCTGCGTCTGCGGTCTGCGCCTGCACCTGCAGGCTGTGACCGCGTCGGCTCACCGTGACCGCGGCTGCGTCTGCGGTCTGCGCCTGCACCCGCAGGCTTGGACCGCGTCGGCGCACCGCGGCTGCGACTGCGGATGCGCCTGCATCTGCGGACTGCGTCGGCGTCAGCAGGGGCATCCGGCGTGACCGGCGGACTCCGTGGACGGCCACGGAGTGATTCGCGCGCGATCCCCCCTCGAGCGGGTGACGTCGAGAGCGGAGGGGAAACCGCTTAGGACGTCGGAGGGGCTAGCCGAGTGTGCGGGGAACGGCGACCGGTACGGGGGGACTCGACTGTTCGACCAGTCCCGGAGATCCAGTTGCTGCGACCACACGTGCCCGCCGGGGGCTTGCGGCTGCGACGGCCGCGGCTGCGGCGGCGGCCGCATGCGCAGCGCGGCGCTTCTTCGTTTGCTAGTGCAGTTCAGTGCGGAAAAAATGCGAATGCATCTGTGTTTTGTGCGAATGAGAATGCATCAGCTCAGTGTTTTGTACGATAATCCTAGTGTATCGCGAGTGCGCAGCCAATACTAATGAGTGGCGAAGACTCAATATAAAGTGCATATTTATATCATATTATATATACTAAGTCTATACATATGCATCCAAAGTATTAAAAGCATTCCGAGTGTGAATAATAAGTGACACAGACTCAGTACTGCGGTGTTCACTCAGTTATAACCACCCTCCGCATCCCTAGTGTAATGTGACTTCTCGGGCAATCTCAACAAGCGGTGCATACCTAAAACCACGGCTACACCGAGGACTTTCACAAGGTATTTAAGTGTTTTGTACGGGCATCACATCTCCCGCATCCGGGCCACCGACATCTGGGCGAACTCTGCTTTCATTGCCTGTGGTTGCACTGTTGCTTGCTGTGGCGCTGCCTACGGCTGCGGCGCCTGAGCTCGCGACTGTGGGGATTGCTCCCACTCATACTGTCTGCGCCGCCTGTGGGCGCGCCGCCGGGATCCGTGATTTCTTCGCATCTTCAGTGGCGCCGAGCCTGCGCCGCCTGCAGCGACAACACCCCTGCCTACGTCTGCGCTTGCTGCGGCTGCGCTCTACGCGCTGACGCCCCCTACACCTGCGCAGCTGGTGCCTGTGGCAGTCTTCGTCTGCGTCTGCGTCTGCGGACTGCGGCTGCGACGGTCGACGGTGCTGCGATCGCAACCCACTTAGCTCCCCCTGTCTGCCCTCCCCCCGCCCCCTTTTCTCTTGTCTTCTCTTGCCATATCTTTGTGAAATAGTTCTTCCCAGTGAAAAGTGAAATGGTTTAAATTCAGTGCGCCTCTACCAAACATCAGTGCAACCCAATAAATAAACGCTATAGCGAACGCTGCAGACACTGTAAGTGCTTGATTTAATCCTATTTATAATTTGCAATATTTAAGATTGTAATGCATCCGAGGCTCGGTACTGTCTGCAGAGCAACATGACTGGGCAGACAGAATAGTTTAACTAACAACACTAAGCAACTAAAAACTGCCTAGACATGAGCTCTTCGGACGAGGACTGTGCGGATAACTTTGCGGAGCCCGATGGGTTCCAAACTGTATTAGAATGTGCGAAAACGATATTGGTCGAAATCGCGCGGGGGAAAAGTGTCACCAAGGGCTCCAAGGAAATTATAATAAGCAATGCGCAAAAAATTAAAGATGCAATGATTAATTCTATAGAATTCAGAACCCTACCTGTACTACTATCACGATCAAAATCACTACACAGTACTCCCCCGAACATCACGCAACCGGATAATAGTAACATAAAAGATGCCATCAAGGAGTCCGAGGAGGCAATCGTCTCCCGCGTCACTCAGGCTGTCGCAGAAGTATTTGCCAGCGGTAGGGCTGCGCCTTCATTAGACCATCCCGATACCCCAACATACGCAGATTCAGTGCGCAGACACAATAACAAAACATTCAAAAAATCCAACCCAGCTGCCATAATCTCCAATAATGACCCTAAAACGAACACTAAGATTACCGACAACTGGAAAAATGCAATATCCTTCCGTCAAGTCAAATATGCCCCCACTAAAGTGATCCCCCTATCAGGTAACAAAATTAGGGTCGAGTTTGACAATGCAATGCAACGCGATGAAACTATTAAAAAAGTATGTGAGGGAAACGCAATGAAGGCGGAGCCCGCCCGCAACCTTAGACCAATGATAATACTGAAGGGCATATCCAGGGACACGTCCACCCAAGACCTGGTCGACGTAATAATCAATCAGAACGAGATATATACTGAAACCAATAATGATGACATCAAATTGTGTTTTACCAAACCAAACAGAAATCCAAAACTATACAATGCTATATTACGAATTTCCCCCCATCTCTGGAAACCCACAATAAATGTACATAAACTAAACATAGACCACATAAAAGTTCACCTAGAAGAGTACTCTCCCTTTAAACAATGCCTTAAATGCCTAAAGTTTGGCCACACCCTCAGTAAATGCACGTCAGAAACTAAACACTGTCAATTCTGCGCAGAGCCTGACCATTCCCATAAGGAATGCCCCAACAAAGGCAAACCACAGAGCAACGTTTGCCACAACTGTAAATTACATAACATTAAATACAAAACTTCTATTAACACCGCACACCATGCTACATCCAACCTTTGCCCAGGCATCAAAGCTATGAAGACTAAATTATCAAAGCGAACTGACTACGAATGACAATAATGCTACTTAGTTCTAACATACTTTGGATGCCACTATGAAATACTTATTCATTTATTTACTATTTGTACATACATATGTCTATATATTACAATCTATGCTATTTATATTACACACACATTATACCTTCATTATAAAATTTTCGTTAAATATTACAAATAATACATACATACACACTATATATATATCCTTATCTGATTAAATATAGTACGTCTATAAAACAAGCGTATAAATAACTATTCTAAAGCCTTCTATCTAACTATTTGTTTATGTCTGTAACAGCCTGCAGCCAGCCTGCGACACAATTATCTAGGTAAAATCTGTTTTTGCCCGCCTGCGCAAATTCAGTAAATTGTTTACAAATTGACTGTAACTTAACTTGTCTGCACCTCTCATCGTACTATTTAGACATTTTATTATTATTCATTTTATAATCATTTATGTAAATACTTACTTACTATATTTTGCCCTATAATTATACCGTCGGCGACGTGTCTGCGCCATGACCGCATACGCTTGCAACTAACATTATTAAAACATTCTGTATTATGTATCTATACCAATAATTATGATGACTTAATTGTAACAAATCACTAATGTATATATTTATAACTTAGGATTAGGATTGTCAGCTGATAACTCCCGTAGTGCTCCCACTTGGTTCTAAAATATTTTGGATGCCAATATGAAATATTTATTTATTTATTTACTATTTGTACATACATATGTCTATATATTATAATGTATGCTATTTATATTACATACACATTATACCTTCATTATAAAATTTTCTTTAATCATTACAAACTATACACACGCACTATATATATCTCGATCTGATTAGATGTGTTGCGTCCATAAAAACAAGCGCATAAATAACTATTTTAAGGCCCTCTATCTATCTATCTCTTTATGTCTGTAACAGCCTGCAGCCAGCCTGTGACATAGGAATTTACAATCTGTTTTTACCTGCCTACACAATTTCAGAAAATTATCTACAAACTGACCGCAGCTTAACTTGTCTGCACCCCTCATCGTACTGTTTTGACATTTTGTAATTATCAATCATAAATTATTTATGTAAATTCTCTCGTTTTGCCTTGTTATTATATCGTCGGCGACGTGTCTGCGCCATGACCGAATACGCCTGCAACTAAACTACATTATTATAACATTCTGTATTACGTATCTATAACAAAGAATATGATCACTTAATTATAGAAAATCATAATGTATATATAGGTAACATAGGATTAGGGATGTCATCTGACACTAGAGATAGGCTCACCATTGAGCAACATTTTGTACATACATCTTGTGTATGGGGGCCGCGCGTCCCTTGCCCCCCCCTCTCCCTCTCCCTGTTTCTGTGGGAACGAACCGCCATCCGAGCAGATGCGGATGCGGCCCGAGGGGGGAGCGGGGGAGCGGCGGGCGCGCGGGAGGCGGTGGTGCCGGGCGCGGGGTGGGCGGAATCGTAGATGGGTCCTTGAGCAGTGGCTCACAAGGGATGGCCCGTCTGCGGGGTCGCTTGCGCCGCGCGCGGCATCTGCGCCTTGTCTTACACTTAATGCAAAACGAAAAGACATCGTCTGCGCCAGACGTGCATCCTGGCTGCACCCTTTATAAAAAATTGTACTTCTTCTTATTTATAACTATAATGATGATCACCTAACTATAAAATATCACTAATGTATCATATGTATCTAAATTAGGATTAGGAATGTCAGCTGACACTAGAGATAGGCTCACCATTGAGCAACATTTTGTACATGCATCTTGTGTATGGGGGCCGCGCGTCCCTTGCCCCCCCCTCTCCCTCTCCCTGTTTCTGTGGGAACGAACCGCCATCCGAGCAGATGCGGATGCGGCCCGAGGGGGGAGCGGGGGGAGCGGCGGGCGCGCGGGAGGCGGTGGTGCCGGGCGCGGGGTGGGCGGAATCGTGGATGGGTCCTTGAGCAGTGGCTCACAAGGGATGGCCCGTCTGCGGGGTCGCTTGCGTCGCGCGCGGCATCTGCGCCTTGTCTTACACTTAATGCAAAACATAGACTGCGCCAGACATGCATCCTGGCTGCACCCTTTCTAAAAATTTGTACTTCTTATAATTATGATCACCTAACTAAAACAAATCATTTATGTATTATATATGTGTAACTTAGTATTAGGAATACTGCAATAATGTAACACTGGGCCCATTAAAATCTCTTCATTATATAAATAAAAGTCAAACGGCCCAGCTTCAACAACTAAGAATTGTAATTAAGCTATATCACAAGATGTAAAATAATTTTAAAAAAACACTTGTAATCTGTAAGAAAAACCAATGTTATCAATAATAAGTAATATTAACTACCCTTAGTATAGACACACAGTTGTATCACTTAGCATAGTGTTGTCGATAATATACTCCCCAGGTCAGGGGTGTACTTGGCCTGGGAAAACTAAAAAAAACCTAACCTAACCTAACCTAACCTAACCTAACCTAACCTAACCTAACCTAACCTAACCTAACCTAACCTAACCTAACCTAACCTAACCTAACCTAACCTAACCTAACCTAACCTAACCTAACCTAACCTAACCTAACCTAACCTAACCTAACCTAACCTAACCTAACCTAACCTAACCTAACCTAACCTAACCTAACCTAACCTAACCTAACCTAACCTAACCTAACCTAACCTAACCTAACCTAACCTAACCTAACCTAACCTAACCTAACCTAACCTAACCTAACCTAACCTAACCTAACCTAACCTTTTTTTTTTTTTTTTTTTTTTTTTTGACCCAGGGAAATCCTACATGGATACCCGGCAGCCTCGGGGGAGGCGACCGGGTTATGTCAGACTCCTACTGACTAAAACCCTGGGGTGTTCCTCCTCTCACCAATAGCGGGGCTACGGGAACCGCAAAGGTCTGCAACCGCGTGCCCCGTCGTGGTGTCGCTCCCCTTAAAGTGGGGAGCCCTCCTCGTCGGGGCGGGGCTTGTTCGGACAAAATAACCGAACAAGCCCCGCCCCCCTCCGCTGAGACGCCCACAGAACACGTAGGGCATCTCCAGCACGGGACCTCTAGTGTGGACAGCAGATCCCCCGATCTACCGCCCACAGGTCCCCTAGGGCGGCGGCATCCGGGCCGCGAAGGCCCGTCGCCGCCTGCCCCAGCGCCGGCGACGGATCGGGAGCGAGTCGACAGCGTCTTCTCGCTCCCGCTCCGCCGTCTCCTTCTGCAACATCACCTCGTTGCAGAAGGAGGCGACCGCCTCCCACGACTCGTCGCTCTCGACCATGGCCGAAACCACGGCCGGCAGCGACAAGTCCCCACCAATGGCCGCGGACAAGGCGGCACGAGGGACCGCCCAAGCTGAGCACTCCTCGCGCGTATGTTGCGCCGTGTCCACGACCCTGGCCACGCAATGGTGGCACCCCCCCGTGGGCTCTCTACCCGCCACCCGGCACAAGTAGTCACCGAAGCAGCCATGCCCGGTGAGTACCTGTGTCAGGTGGAAGGAGAGAGCCCCATGCCGCCGTTCCAGCCACTCCCTAAGGATGGGCCGGACGGCGGCCACCAACGCCTGACTCGCCCCGGGATTTTCCAGGCGAGCCGACCACCTTTGGAGAAGGACCTCATGAGCGTCCTCCCTCCAACGCCGGATTTCCAGCGGGTGGGGGCGGCCACCATCGACCACCTCCGCCCTCTTTCGCCGATACACCGCCGCGAGCACCTCGGCTTCGAGGTCCCACGGCGGCGTACCGGCAAGCACACACGCGCCGACGCACGACACGGTGCGGTACGCCCGGGCCACCCTGAGCGCCATGGCGCGCTGCGGACGTCGCAGCGCAGCCAGGTTACGGGCGCTCATGGCGTCTGCCCATATTGGCGCCCCGTAGAGCGCCATGGAGCGTACCACACCGTTGTACAAGCGTCGGCAAGTGCCTCCGGGGCCTCCCAAGTTGGGGAGGATACGCCCCAGAGCTCCGGCCGCTGCCACCAATTTTGGGGCCAGCAGCCGGAAGTGCTCTTCGAACCTCCATCGGCCATCTAAGACGAGTCCGAGATACTTCATCGTCGTCCCGACGGCGATGGAGGTTCCTCCCACCATTATTGTAGCTCCAGGGGGCGGCCTGTTCCGCGGCCCATGGAACACGAGGGCCTCCGACTTGTTCAGAGCGACCTCGAGTCCCAGGGCGCGGATCCTGGCCACCACCTGGGCCACGCCCGCCGTGGCGAGGATGGATGCCTCTCGCAAGGTGCTGCCGCGGGCCGTCACGAGGGTGTCGTCGGCGTAACAAGTTACATCGACCCCCCGCAACATAGCCCCCCGCAGCACCCAGTCGTAGCCGATGTTCCACAGGAGCGGTCCCAAGACCGATCCCTGTGGAACACCGCAAGACATCTCCCTCCTCCCGGAGCCGTACTTCGTCGGGAACACGACTTCTCTCCCGGCGAAGTAGTCGGCCACGACCCTCTGAAGGTACTGCGGTACCCGATGATACCGCAGCGCCGCTCTCACGGTCTCCCAGGGCAGCGTGTTAAATGCATTGCGGATGTCTAGAGACACCGCAAATAACACGCCACCCCGGGAGACGGCCTCCTCGGCGAGGTCCCTGACCCGCGCGACGGCATCCAGGGTCGATCGACCCCGGCGGAAACCGAACTGCGCGTCATCGACGTCCGGATCCATACTCTCGACGAGGCGAGCAGCGAGCACACGCTCGAATAACTTGCTCACCTCGTCGAGCAGCACGATCGGACGATACGACGACGGCTGTCCGGCCGGGCGGCCGCCCTTCTGTAGAAGGACGAGCTTGCCCGTTTTCCACCGCTGGGGAAATCGGCCCTGCGCCAGGCACGCTGAGAACAGGGACCTCACCCTCTCACCAATCTCCTCCAGTGCGATCGCCAGGGCGGTTCCCGGCACACCATCCGGGCCCGGGGCGGTCTTCTTCGACTTTAGTCTTAGGACGGCCGCCCCGAGCTCGCCCTCCGATACCGGTGGCGGGGGACCCTCTTCCCCAGCGTCTCGCACCAGATGGGGAGCCACCATCGATGGGGGCACCCACTCCTCCCGACGCGGAAAGAGGGCGTCGACCACCTCTTCGAGAAACTCCGGCTGGAGACTGCTCGTCAGGGGGGGAGCCCAAGGCCGCATCTTATTTCGTACGACCCTGTATGGTCTCCCCCATGGATCCCTATTGAGGATCCCCAGCCATTCCTCCCACGCTGCCTCCTTGGCCTGCGCAATAGCGACCTGGAAGGTCGTGCGCAAGGCACTGTAGGCAGCGAAGGAGGTTTCCTCTTCGGTGTGGTCCCTGACCTGCCTCCTTCTGCACCGGGTGTAACGGCGGCGCGCCGCCACACACGATTCGCGCACTTGGCGGAGATCGTCACGCCACCAGTACACCCAGCGCCGCGGCGGAACGGGACGGGCCCTCGGCATCGCCGCATCGCAAATGCGAGCCAGCGAACTGCCGAGGAGCTCCGCCTCCTCGTCCACGTCGGCGACGATGTCAGGACCCAACACCCAGGCCTCGACAATTGCCTGCTCCCCAGCCCGCTCCCTGTCTAGGCGACCCAGCACCCATCTGGGGCCATCCCCGGCACGAGGGGATCGGGCGTGCATCGGCGAGGCGGTGGTGAGTGCGGAGATATCGAATCGGATGTAACGGTGATCCGATAACGTCTCCGCATCCACCACCCTCCAACCCTGAATACGGCGCGCAAGGGGAGCCGACGCGAACGTTATGTCCACGATCGACCCACCCTGTCGCCGCACGCACGTGTGCTCCGACCCCACATTGATTATGGCCAGGCCCGTGGCTGCAGCCCACTCTTCGAGCACCTCCCCCCGTGCGTCCGTCACCGGGGATCCCCACGCCGTGGATTTGGCGTTGAAATCCCCAGCAACTAACACGGGGTGAGGGCCTACTTGCCCGACCAGAGCCCCGACCTCAACGAGCATCTGCTCGAATTCGGCGAGGCTCCGGCTGGGAGGAAAGTAAATCCCCACTACTGCAACGTCGCCCACGATAGCCATCACGTGGCCCCGACCCTTCACAATACCTGCAAAGGGTGGGGCACCGGCGGACATCTGGGCGACGATGGCCACCGAGTCCTCACGGTCCCCAACCCAGTCATCCCGGGTGGGAACAAAGTAAGGCTCGGCGACCACGGCTATTTTGATCTCCCACTCCGCCATGGTCTGGACCAGCAGGTCCTGAGCCCTGGCGGAGTGGTTGATGTTCGCCTGCAGTATGGGACACGGCGTCATTTATTGGCCGTGTCCATAGGCTCCTCCTCGGCACCACTTGGGTGCTTGGTCGGCTTGGGGGCTTTGGGACCCTTAGCCTTCCTTTTGCTACTGGTGCCGTTTGGGCACCCAGGCGACCCACCGAGGGCGTGCTCCGCCGGCTTGCCCGCAGCTGCACAGATGGGGCAGTTAGGCGCCGACTGGCACTCGCGTGCCCGGTGATCCGGCTTCCCGCAGCGGTAGCACAGGCTGCTGCGGTCCACTTCGGCTGCACATTTGCTGGCGACGTGGCCAACCTCCAGGCACCTGAAGCACCTGAGGGGTCGGAAGTCCAGCAGCGCTACACGCGCCGACACCCAACCCACTCTAAGGCGACCAGCGTCTACCAGTTTCTTCGCAGCCTCCACCGGGCAGCTCAGCCATAATGAGCCACGGGCGCTGATAACGCCGGCCTTTACTTGGTCGGCGGGGCACCCTCCTACATTGGCGACGGCATTAATTACCTCTGCCTCTGTCACCGAGTCATCCAGCTCAGCGACCCTGATCTCCGCCCGCTTAACCGGGCGCGTGACGCGAACCAAATCCGCACTCAGGACGTCTCTGAGTGCGGTAGCCAGTGAGTCAGCCTTTTTGGCGCCCGTCTCACCAACCACTTCCAGCATACGCGCGCCTGTCACTGTCGTCCTGCAGCGCATCTCGCTAATACCGAGGCTGTTGTAATCCAGCTTACTCCGAGCCTCGGTTAGAATGGACCTGTAGGTCGCACCTTTCTCGGCAGCACCCGGCAGCAGGGTAAGCGTCACCGCTGCTGTCCGCGGGGGGCGAAGTTTCACCGGCGCCTTCTTCTTTTTCTTCTTTTTCTCCATGGAGCCAGGGGGGGCAGCACTCCCAAACTTTTGTTGCTTGCCACGCTTGCCGGCTTGGCTCCAGGCATTTCCCGACTGTAGGTGAGGAGGCGCACTAGAGCTAGGCTCTCTAACTACTAATGCTGCAGCCGCTGCCTCCAACGCCGCCGCCGACTTCTTTCCTTTGCCTTTGCCCTTCCCCTTGCCCGCATTTGGGGGCTGGGTGGAAGGGGTGGGCTGCAGCCGCGCAGCCGTCTCAGCAGGTGCCCCCGAGGTTGATGGTTGCGCAGTCTCCCTCCTTTTATCAGCCGCAAGTGGCGGCCTTAATCTCGGCTCCGGCAGGAGGCGACTCTCTATGTTTTCAAATCTCGCGTTCAACATCGCCCCAAATTGGACGATGTTGGAGCGCGAGACTTCCGCCAGCATTTCTTTTACGCTGGTCTCAGGTGCCACTGATGGCCTTTGCCGAACCTCGGCCACCTCTGCGCGAAGCTCCGCCAACTGGCTGGAGAGTTTTGCGTTGGCAGCCTCCAGCCTTGCCACTTCCTCTGTTATTTTGCGGTTGCACAGACCCGCAGTCGCCTCATTAATAGTGGCCGCCGCGACTTTGAGGGACTTCATGTAGGTACCCTTTAAGTTACCCGACGCGACGGCCACATACTTAATCATGTCAGTCGCCTCTTTCACCATTTTATTTAATCCAGACATAGTCTGCTCTGTGTCTTCTCCGGTTATGGGTGGCTTTAGGCCGTGGAGGCAGGCGGCTCTGGTCTCTTGAAGACTCCTCGCCATGCCAGCCACCCTCTCCTCCGCCTCAAGGCGCAGCTCCTCTTCTTTGGCGGCGTTTAACATGGCTTTAGCCTCCGCCAGACCTACGTATCTGCCCGTTGTCGGTGGGCGGCCTCTCCCTCTCTTCGACTTATGTGCCGCGCCCTTGGCCGCCGACATTCTGTCGTAGTGATCGTCTTCATTCTCGTCTAAGGCATGCCTCTTTAAGAATGGGGAGCGCCGCCTCTCCGTCCCTACGGACTCCATGCTCATGCTGCTATCTGTGTCCGTATCAGACAGCCGCGTAATTTTCACGCGCAGCTCCCGCGCGCACGTCTCTACCACCTTATCCACCTCCTCCTCCAACATCTTCTCCTTCACTTCGTTATTTGTTTTTGTTTTGAAATTTTCCATTTTAGTACCCACGAGTATGGGGGAAAAAACAGTCAACCCGGGCAGAGACCCCTGTACCCGGGCAAGTCTATGGGGTAACCCATACTGGTGGCGACAGGTGCCAGTGTGGGGACACGCACTAATGGCCGGAAATCCGTCCGACCATCCATCCCCTCGCGGTGCGGCGCCGCTTGGGATTCGGGTGACTTTTTAGAGAGGTTTTCTACCTCGCAGGCCCAACCAATGAAGGTAAGGCCCCCCCGTTCGCGTAGGCCTCCTGCCATCGTTGCGGTTACGGGTTGACCGGCGGGGCCTTGAAAAAGGCCGTTTACGGAGGCAGTGTGAATGCACTCCGTGACCGCCGCTCCCTCCACGTCGGAAATTGGAAAAGGATGTGAAAGGGAGGAAAGGTAGGGTAGAATAGGAAGGGGGAGAGAGGGGAAGGAAATGAAAGGGAAAGGAAGTGTTGCTCTTCGTCAGATCCCTCACCCCGTGCCTCCCGGTATGGGTAACCCTGCCGGTATAGCCACGAGGATCCTTGGGACACGCAAGCCCCCCCACCACGACAAGGTGGCAACACGTCGGGGGGGAACCTAACCTAACCTAACCTAACCTAACCTAACCTAACCTAACCTAACCTAACCTAACCTAACCTAACCTAACCTAACCTAACCTAACCTAACCTAACCTAACCTAACCTAACCTAACCTAACCTAACCTAACCTAACCTAACCTAACCCAACCTAACCTAACCTAACCTAACCTTTGACGGAGCATGGTGGCCAGCCATTCGAATCCGACTGGCTGAGGAAAAATGTCCACTCGGTCTGAGAAGGGTCATAGATAGCTACCTCAAGGACAGGAGCGTAAACGTCAGGTATGCTGGCGAAGAGTTCAGCACAAACACAAGTAAGGGCTGTGTCCAAGGCTCAATTGGTGGTCCAATATTATGGAACCTGTTACTGGACCCGCTACTGAAAAGCCTGGAAAAGAGAGGGGACTACTGCCAGGCATTCGCAGACGATGTCGTGCTCGCATTCGATGGGGAGACAGCTCTGGAGATTGAAGAACGTGCCAATGATGCTCTCGAACATGTTCGGACGTGGGGAGTCAATAACAAACTTAAATTCGCTCCACATAAGACCAACGCTATGGTCATAACACGAAAACTTAAGTATGACACCCCACGGCTGAGCATGGGCGGGATTGACATTGCCGCGTCAAAAGAAATCAAGATATTGGGAGTCACCATCGACGACAAACTGACTTTTAACGCGCACGTCGCGAATGTCTGCAGGAAGGCAATAGGCGTCCATAAACAACTAGCGAGGGCAGCAAAAACAAGCTGGGGGCTCCATCCTGAAGTTATCCGCATTATATATGTAGCGACCGTCGAACCCATCGTCCTGTACGCGGCTAGCGTATGGGCATCAGCAGTCAGCAAACTGGGAGTGAAAAAGCAACTGGATGTAGTACAGCGTGGAATCGCACAAAAATTGTGTAAGGCCTACCGCACGGTCTCCCTAAACTCAGCACTGGTGCTGGCTGGGATACTCCCTCTAGACCTCCGAGTCCGAGAGGCGGCTTCGCTATACGAAGCCAAGAAGGGGGTACCTCAGCCATCACTAGGGGGTTGGGAGGCCGAGCGGATGGTCTCAGCAACTGATGTCCCTCATCCCGCGGAGCAAGGCGACCTGGAGCTCATAAGCCTGGTAGACAATGAACAAGTCAACGCACATAGCGACTTTGAGATCCGTATATTTACAGATGGGAGCAAGATTGGGGGCGGAGTTGGAGCCGCATTATCCTTTTGGAACGGCGAGGTAGAAACCAAAACCCTCAAACTTGCTCTGTCTAAGCACTGTACAGTCTACCAGGCCGAACTACTGGTGATATGCAGGGCAACGAGGGAGATCAAAAAACACAAAGCGAAATCGTTTGGAATCTACAGCGACTCTATGGCAGCCCTCCAAACCGTCAAAAACCACGGAAGCCTCCATCCCCTAGCAGTGGAGACCAGAGAGAACCTAAGAACCATATCTCTCCAGGGCAAAGCTGTGACTTTGCACTGGATAAAGGCCCACGCAGGACTGGAGGGTAACGAGAGAGCAGATGCTCTAGCCAAGGATGCCGCTGAAAATTCCAAACGAAAACCAGAATACGACCGATACCCGATTTCATTCGTCAAGCGAAGCATTCGCACGGCTTCGCTTGAGGAATGGAATCGTCGTTACACCACCGGGGAAACTGCATCCACCACGAAAATTTTCTTCCCGGACGCGGTGGCGGCTTACAGGACGGTGAGAAAGTTTACACCGACAGGAATCACAACGCAGATTATGACGGGTCACGGTGGGTTCTCAGAATATCTCAACCGCTTTAAGTGCAAGGAGAGCCCATCCTGCATCTGTGATCCCATAAAAAGCGAAACGGTCCTACATGTTCTGCTGGAGTGCCCTGTGCATGACAGGGAGCGCTATGAACTCGAACAGGAGCTGAACATCGATCTTACGCTGGACAGTGTGAAGGAATTAATGAAAGGCAAAGACAGAGAGACTTTCGTAAACTATTGTGTTAATATTGCGGAAAAGGTTGTAAAGAGAAACAAAACGCTGTAAAAGATTATGCTTACACAATATAGTAGTATTGTTAATGTTAAGCATAACACACAAATAAGATGTTCAATTGTAATAGTAAATAAGCAATAGTTTAAGAAAATAGAAATGCTAATGATATTAAAATCATGTGTTAGAATATAAATAGAATAAGTTAAATATATGAAGACCTCTGTATAATATAAAATGAAAGCTATTTACAATGTCTGTAAAAATAAATATGTTGCCTGAATTATTTCCCCGTGTTATAGACATAAATAAGAAGAATAAAAATATATTAAAGATAGTTAGTTAAATTAGGTAAATTAGGTGGGCATCCCACCCACAAAGCAATGAAAGATGATGAATGCTAGAAAGAATAAGTATGTAGAATGAAAGTACGAGAAGCAAATAAGCGAGAACTGGTATGAAAGAGTCAACGTAAACACAGGCTGCGACATATAGTCGCAGGAGCTCGAAATATAAAAAAAAAAAAAAAAAAAAAAAAAAAAAAAAAAAAAAAAAACCTAACCTAACCTAACCTAACCTAACCACCCTGTATTGATACTGTGTTCCTTTACAAACACATACCTACCTCCAAATGATAAGAACCCCCAAATCTAAGGACCGTGAAATGTCTTCTCAACCGACGACCACTGACTCCAACGTGAGGCGCAGTATAAGTGAGTGGGAGACTGCTAAGTCAGATTCTACCCCCTCTCCGACAACGCAGGCTGGCACTGCAAAAACAAGAACGAGGTTGGGCCTATCGCAAGACAGTGCAACGGCGACGACTCGAAGAACTTCGATCGAAATATCCCCGCCAAAGCAGCGACAAGCCGACCGAACAACTGAGGCCAGGAAATGCCTGACCAATGCCAAGCTAAACCTCAACATGTCAAAGAACATGAAGGCTGAAATAAAAACCAACGTTGTTGAAGCTCTGGACCGACTTTATGCACTCGTGAAGGAAGCTGAAATGGAATGCAAGGCCAAAAAGGGAGAAGGAAAAGATAAGGGAAAAATGGCAGAACCGAAAACCGGAGCTATAAACCCTACCACCCCGGCCAAAATAGACCCAAACCTGCAAGCCCAACTCGAGGAGCATACGAAGTTGCTATCAGAGAGCAACAAAAGGATGGCTGAGCTGAAAGAAACGTTGGAGAGACATGAGGAATCCATGGAGCGAGCGACGACATACGCAGCGGTTGCCGCGTCTGTGACTCCAAGTAGCACCCCACAGCCGCAGAGGAATACGCTGCACTCAGTGGTCGTCACATCGAAAAACGAATCTGAGACTGGAGAGGAAGTTCTCGAAAAGGTGCGGAAGGCAGTGGACGCAAAGGAAGGATGGATAAAAGTGGAAAGGATAAGGAAGGCGAAGGACAGAAAGGTAATTATGGGCTTTGAGACAAAGGAAGAAAGGGACAAGCTCAAGGACAGGCTTGGGAAGAAAGCTGTGGACCTCACTGTTGAGGAGGTTCAAAACAAGGATCCACTGCTTATCCTGAGGGACGTGCTCGTAGTCAACACTGACGAGGATGTCTTGAAGGCCCTCAAAAACCAAAACCGGAGCCTCTTTCAGGGCCTCGGCGAAATGGAAACAAGGGTCGAAATCAAGTACAGACGACGAGCAAGAAACCCCCACGAGGGACACATTGTGGTCAGCGTCTCCCCAGCCATCCACAAAAGGGCAGTGCAAATGAAAACGGTCCACATCGACCTTCAGCGTGTCAAAATCGAAGATCAATCCCCTTTGGTGCAGTGCACACGCTGTTTGGGATACGGCCATGGTAGACGCTTCTGCAAAGAGCCGGCGGACCTGTGCAGCCACTGTGGCGGTCCCCATATGAGGACAGAGTGCGAAGACTGGCGCACAGAAGTACCGCCAAGCTGCAGAAACTGCGTAAATGCAAAGCTGGGACGCTCGGACCACAACGCCTTTAGTACTGACTGCCCAACACGCCGTAAATGGGACGACTTAGCCCGCCAAACCGTGGCGTATTGCTAAAGGCGTCCAAGGCCGACAAACTGCCTACAAACTGATGCAATCGAACCTTCAGCGAAAGAAACTAGCAACTTACGAGCTTTTGATTGAGGCCGAGAAGCGGGGGGTTGCCGTAGCGCTTCTCCAAGAGCCCTATGTGGGTGGGGCTAAAAGTATGAGGAGTCACAGGGGCGTTCGAGTATTCCAGAGCTCTGATATAGGAGATGGGACTGTTAAAGCAGCAATAGCTGTTTTCGATAACGACCTCACTGTCGTACAGTACCCGAAACTCACCACAAACAACATCGTTGTGGTGGGAATCCGAACCAGTGCCTGGGAGATCACGCTTGTCTCCTTCTACTTTGAGCCAGACCACCCCATAGAGCCGTACCTCGAGCAACTGAAGAAGATCGAAGAAGAGATTGCATCAGGGACATGGATAATCGGAGGAGACGCCAACGCAAAAAACACTTGGTGGGGAAGCCCGACGGTCGATCATAGGGGAGAGGACATGTTTGGCGCACTCGGAGAAATGGGTTTGAACGTGCTCAACCAAGGGGAAATTCCGACCTTCGACACAGTCAGAGGAGGACGACGCTACACCAGCTTTGTCGACTTAACAGCGTGCTCGACAGATATCCTGGATTTGGTAGATGACTGGAAGGTTGACGAGAGTCTTACGAGCTCGGACCACAATGGAATAGTCTTCAGCATCCGGCTACAGAGAGCAAAAGGGGTAAGCATAACCAGAACCACCAGGAAATATAATACCAAAAAAGCAGATTGGACTAAGTTTCATGAGAAACTTAGCCAATCCAAGCTGGAAAACCAAATAAGCAAAATAGAAATAGTCAAAATTAACAATACAGATCAGATTAAAATAGCAACAAGTAATTACATAAAAGCAATAGATAAAGCATGCATTTTGGCAATTCCAATTAAAAAATCAAAAGAGAAACTTACCTTGCCATGGTGGTCGGAGAAGCTCGCTGAGATGAAGAAGGAAGTCAATACCAAAAGAAGGAGGATAAGGAATGCTGCACCGGTCCGAAGATCGAAGGTCGTTGAAGAGTACCTGAAACAGAAAGAAAAATATGAGTTGGAGGCGGGGAAGGCTCAGATCGAGAGTTGGAAGGAGTTCTGCAGCAAACAGGATAGGGAGGGTGTCTGGGAGGGGATCTACAGAGTGATAGGAAGGACAAAAAGCAGGGAAGAAGATCTGCCGCTGGAAAAGGACGGAGTGGCTTTGGATGCTAAGAGCTCAGCAAGGCTACTAGCGGAGACTTTTTACCCAGAAGATGTCAAACACAATGACAGCCCTCATCACTGCCACACCAGGGCGGAAGCTGAAAAAGTGAACGTTGAGGACCATGATGACTCATGTGACCCACCGTTTACACTGGCTGAGCTAAAACAGGCATGTGGGTCCTTTAACCCCAAAAAAGCCCCAGGAGCGGACGGCTTTACAGCCGACATTTGCTGCCATGCCATCGAGGACGACCCGGAGCTGTTTCTTGCCATCATCAATAAATGCCTTGAACTGCACTACTTCCCTGAGGTCTGGAAGGAAGCGACTGTAGTAGTACTGAGGAAGCCAGGGAAAGGAGATTACACCACTCCCAAAGCCTACAGGCCAATTGGCCTGTTGCCAATATTGGGCAAGATCTATGAGAAGATGCTGGTGGCCCGTCTCAAATTCCATCTGATACCAGGGATGAGTACTCGCCAGTACGGTTTCATGCCACAGAAGAGCACCGAGGACTCCCTCTATACCCTAATGCAGCACATCCGCAAGAAGCTGACCAGTAAAAGGATAATCACATTAGTGTCCTTGGATATAGAGGGGGCCTTCGACAGCGCCTGGTGGCCAGCGATAAGAGTACGTCTGGCTGAGGAAAAGTGTCCACTCAACTTGAGGCGGGTCATGGACAGCTATCTCAAAGATAGGAAGGTCAGTGTCCGATATGCCGGCGAAGAGCATGGCAAAGAAACAAGCAAGGGTTGCGTCCAGGGCTCCATAGGAGGTCCGATCCTGTGGAACCTTCTCCTAGATCCACTTCTGAAGAGTCTCGAGGCAATGGGAACCTACTGCCAGGCCTTCGCAGACGATGTTGTCTTGGTGTTCGACGGCGAGACGGCTCAAGAGATCCAGGGACATGCCAATGCGGCCCTCGAACATGTTCAAGCGTGGGGAAATAAGAATAAGCTTAAATTTGCCCCGCATAAGACCAGCGCGATGGTCGTTACCAGAAAGCTGAAGTACGACACCCCACGACTGAACATGGCCGGGATAAGCATTGCCATGTCCAAAGAGTTGAAGATCCTCGGCGTCATCATCGACGAAAAGCTGACTTTCAACGCGCATATATCGAGCGTCTGCAGAAAAGCGATAGGGATATATAAGCAGCTAAGTAGAGCGGCGAAAGTCAGCTGGGGACTGAACCCGGAGGTTATACGACAAATATACGTTGCCACTGTAGAGCCCGTTATATTGTACGCCGCAAGCGTTTGGGCGCCTGCTGCTAGCAAGCTGGGAGTGAGAAAACAGCTGGGCATCGTGCAGCGTGGAATAGCACAAAAAATTTGCAAAGCCTATCGTACGGTCTCTCTAAACTCAGCGCTGGCGCTTTCTGGGATCCTCCCTCTCGACCTCCGAGTTCGAGAGGCCGCCTTGTTATACGAGGCCAGGAAGGGAGTCTCCCAGGCAGAGCCAGGAGGTGGAGAGATTGAACGAATGGCTTTAGCAACTGAGGCCCCACATCCCGCTGAACATGCCGAAGTGGAGTTCAAAAGCCTGGTAGACCAGGAGCAGCTTAACGCTCACAGCGAATTCGATATACGCATTTTTACGGATGGGAGCAAGATTGAGGGTCGGGTTGGCGCTTCGCTATCCATATGGAATAGCGAAGGGGAAACCAGGGCCCTCAAGCTTGCCCTATCCAGATATTGTACTGTCTACCAGGCCGAACTGCTAGCGATATGTCGGGCAACGAGAGAGATCCTCAAGCAGAGGGCATCAACGTTTGGAATCTACAGCGATTCAATGGCGGCCCTCCAAACAGTGAAGAACCACTGTTGCCTCCACCCCCTGGCAGTGGAATCAAGAGATAACATTAAATCTGCATCTCTCCAGAACAAAGCTGTGTCTTTGTTCTGGATCAAAGCCCACGCAGGACTGGATGGCAATGAAAGGGCGGATGAACTGGCAAAGGAGGCCGCCTTGAACTCCAAACGGAAGCCGGACTATGATCTGTGCCCGATCTCATTCGTCAAGCGAAGCATTCGTATGGCTACGCTTGACGAATGGAATGAGAGATACGTTGCTGGCGAGACTGCTTCCATCACGAAGCTGTTTTTTCCGGAAGTAAAAGCAGCCTATGCAGCAACCAGAAAAATGAAAATAACGAGCGTACAAACGCAAATTATGACGGGGCACGGTGGGTTCTCCGAATACTTGTATCGTTTCAAGTGTAAGGAGAGCCCATCGTGCATCTGCGACCCAGCAGAAAACGAGACGGTTCCCCATGTATTGCTGGAGTGCCCTATCTACGGAAAAGAGAGACACGAGGTAGAACAGTCCTTAGATTTAAAACTGGAGCCTAATACCATCCATAAGATAATGTCAGGAAAAAATAGAGAAACTTTTATTAACTATTGTATAAAAATCGCTGAAAGAGTTATAAAAGGTAATAAAACCGCATAAGAAAATATGTTTTCTAAATATTTAAGTAAAAATATTTTTTGTAAAAGCATAAAATTTGGTCTAAAATAAGTATAAATATGTTTTTAAAAGCAATAGTTATAAGAAAGCTGGAAATATTGTGTTAAAAAAGTGTTATAGATATAAGCCTATTCCTGTGTTATAATAAAATTGTCATATAAATTGTACAACTATATGTAAATAAAGGAAAAACTATTGTGTTATATACCCCTAAGGAAATTCAAAAAGTAATAAAGAAATGGATAGGTTAGACAGATTAGGGACAGATAGATGGGAATCCCACCCTTAAAGCACCGAAAGATGATGAATGAAAGAGTAGTATGCAGAATGAAAGTGCGAGAAGAATAAAAGCGAGAACTGGTATGAAAGAGTAACCGTAAAAACAGGCTTCAACAACGTTGGAGGTAGAAGTTATAAAAAAAAAAAAAAAAAAAAAAAAAAAAAAAACCTAACCTAACCTAACCTTTTTTTTTTTTTTTTTTTTTTTTACGTGGGGAAATCCTCATGGATACCCGGGCACTCCGGGGGGAGCGGCCGGGTTATGTCAGACTCCTACTGACTAAAACCCCACGGCGTTCCTACCTGTCGCTGCCGGCTGGATATACGGGGGCGCCGAAGCATTCGTCCGCGTATCCAGCAGCGACGGCCTGATCGGAGGCCTCCTCTTCGTCGACGGCAGAGACCGGAGCTCTTGTCTCCGCCGTCTCCTCCTGAGTAGCGTGCGGGAACACACGCTCCACTACTCGGGCCCGATGTTGATGGGCGGCAGACTCCCCCGAGTCCGCCACCCTTGGGCCCATGTTGGGGGGAAGGTGGCTCAAAAAAGCCGCCCTCCGACGCCCCGTTCTCCTGCGGCGGATGGCCAGGGTGGAAGTGTCCTCCCTGTCACGTTCCGCCGCCTCCTTTGCGAGCATAACTCGCTCGCGAAAGGAGTGGAGTGCGTCCCACGATCTCTCGCTGTCAACCACAGCGCGGATCACGCTTGGCAGCGAGAGATCAGTCCCCACTTCGGCGCAGAGCTCGCTGCGCTCGCTTGCCCAGGCTGGGCACACCTCCAGCGTGTGCTGTGCCTCCTCCTCGAGGCACCCGTCGCAGTGGTGGCACTCGGCGGTCGGCTCCCTCCCGGCAATCCGACACAGATACCTCCCGAAACAACCATGTCCGTTAGCATCGTCCTCTCGCTCCCTTTCCGCCGCCTCCTTCTGTGTCATTACGTCGTCACAGAAGGTCGCGGCCGCCCTCCATGCCTCCTCGCTACTGACCATGGCCCTTAAAAGGGCCGGCAGCGAAAGGTCACCTCCAACTGTCGCGGACAAGGCGGCGCGAGGGATCGCCCAAGCTGGGCACTCCTCGCGCGTATGTTGTGCCGTGTCCGCGACACCAGCCACGCAGTGGTGGCACATCTCCGTGGGCTCTCTGCCCACCACCCGACACAGATATCGACCGAAGCAGCCGTGCCCGGTGATCATCTGCGTCAAGCGGAAGGAGAGAGCCCCGTGCCCCCGTTCGAGCCATGTTTGAAGAATGGGCCGAACGGCAGCCACCACCTCGCGGCTCACCACGGGGTTCTCGAGGCGAGCCATCCAGTTCCGGAGGAGAACGCCACGCGCATCCTCTCTCCAGCTGGCAATCTCCCGCGGGTGCGGACGGCCCCCGCCTCGGATCTCCTCCCTAGTTCGCCGGTACACCGCGGCGAGTACCTCGGCTTCAAGGTCCCACGGCGGCGTGCCGGCGAGCACACACGCGCCGACGCATGATACGGTGCGGTAAGCCCGGACCACCCTGAGCGCCATAGCGCGCTGCGGACGTCGCAGCGCCGCCAGGTTTCGGGCGCTCATGGCGTCTGCCCATATTGGTGCCCCGTAGAGTGCCATGGAGCGCACCACACCAGTATAAAGGCGTCGGCAAGACCGTCTCGGCCCACCCACGTTGGGCAGGATCCGCCCCAGGGCCCCAGCAGTGGCCAGCAACTTCGGGGCCAGCCGCCGAAAGTGTTCTTCGAACCTCCACCGACCGTCGAGGACGAGTCCCAGGTACTTCATCGTCGACCCAACGGCGATGGAGGTTCCTCCCACCATTATAGCGGCTCCAGGCGGTGGCCCATGTCGGGGCCTGTGGAAAACCAGGGCCTCCGACTTGTCAAGGGCCACTTCGAGCCCCAGGGCGCGAATCCGACCCACTACTTGAGCCACCCCCGCCGTGGCGAGGATGGACGCCTCTCGGTAGGTGCTGCCGCGGGCCGTCACGAGGGTATCGTCGGCGTAACAGGTGACGTCAACCCCCCGCAACATGGTCCCGCGTAGCACCCAGTCGTATCCGATGTTCCACAGGAGCGGACCCAGAACCGATCCCTGTGGAACACCGCACGCCATCTCTCTCCTCCCAGAGCCGCTCCTTGTCGGGAAGATGACAGCTCTCCCGACGAAGTAGTCGGCCACCACCTTTTGGAGATACTGCGGCACCCCGTGGTACCGCAGTCCCCATAACACCGTTTCCCAGGGCAGCGTGTTAAACGCGTTGCGGATGTCGAGAGACACCGCGAACAACACGCAACCCTGGGAGGTCGCCTCATCGGCGAGATCCCGCACCCGCGCTATCGCGTCCAGAGTGGACCGGCCGCGGCGGAAGCCGAACTGCACGTCGGCAAGGCCCGGATCCATACACTCGACGAGGCGAGCAGCGAGCACACGCTCGAAGAGTTTGCTCACCTCGTCGAGCAGCACGATCGGTCATCTCGCTCCACCCAACCCTGGGTGGAGGAGGCGCCGTGGCGACCGGAGCCGAGGAGCGGAGCTTTTGTAGCTCCTCTCGTTCTAAGCTAGCCATCGACTTCTTTCCCCGTCCCTTACCCTTTGGGGGCTTATCGGTGGGGGGGATCGTCGACGGCTCCTCTGTTCTGTTTGGAGCGGCTGCAATGTCGGAGCCCGAAGGCTGCGGCTCTTGTGTGGCAGCCGCAGCAACTGCTGCGTTTTTTCTATCTGCCGCGAGCGGCGGCCTCAGCCTTGGTTCCGGGAGGAGGCGGTCCTGGATCCCGTCAAACCTTGCGTTCAGCATCGCACTGAACTGAGCGACGCTGGCACGCGAGGCCTCCGCCAACATCTCCTTAATGGCGGGGACGGCCGTCGCTGCTGCCGACTGGTTACGCAGCTCAGCAACTTCTTCGGTCTATTTCCTCCTCAGCCGTAAGGCGCAGCTCTTCTGCCCTAGCGGCCTTTGCCAGGCCCACGAACTCCCCTGTGGTGGGCGGGCGACCTCTCCCTCTCTTCAATTTATGAGCCGCCTTTCGTTGTCGGAGGACTCGGCCGAAGCAACCGTGACTAAACTGCCAACGGTGCTATCCGAGTCAGACTCCGACAAGCGGGACCAGCGCGGCCACAGGACACAGATGGGGCAGTTAGGCGCCGACTGGCACTCGCGTGCCCGGTGATCCGGCTTCCCGCAGCGGTAGCACAGGCTGCTGCGGTCCACTTCGGCCGTACATTTGCTGGCGACGTGGCCAACCTCCAGGCACCTGAAGCACCTGAGGGGTCGGAAGTCCAGCAGCGCTACTCGCGCCGACACCCAACCCACTCTAAGGCGACCAGCGTCGACCAGCTTTTTGGCGGCCTCCACCGGGCAGCTCAGCCACAAGGAGCCACGGGCGTTGATAACGCCGGCCTTGACTTGGTCGGCGGGGCACCCTCCTATATTAGCGACGGCACTAATGACCTCCGCTTCCGTTACCGAGTCATCCAGCTCGGCAACCCTAATCTCCGCCCGCTTTACCGGGCGCGAGACCCGCACCAGGTCCGCGCTCAGGACGTCTTTGAGTGCGGTAGCTAGTGAGTCGGCCTTTTTGGCGCCTGACTCACCCACCACTTCCAGCATACGGGCACCTGTCACCGTCGTCCTACAGCGCATCTCACTAATACCGAGGGTCTCGTAATCCAGCCTACTACGAGCATCTGTTAGTATCGACCTGTACGTCGCGCCTTTTTCAGCCGCGCCCGGCAGCAGGGTGAGCGTCACCGCTGCCGTGCGCGGGGGGCGTAGTTTCACCGCCTTCTGCTTCCTCTTCGCCATCTTCCTTTTCGGCTCCGTCGTGTAGTTGGCCGGACCTTTTGTTGTACGCTTTGCCGTGTTTTTGTCTAGGCCCTTCGCCGGAATTTCGGCTGTGGTCTTCTTGACCCCCCGAGCGGTCATCTCGCTCCACCCAGTGAGTGGAGGGGGCGCTGCGACAGCCGGAGCCGAGCTCTTTTGAAGCTCCTCCCTCTCTAATGCCGCCATAGTCTTCTTCCCCCGTCCCTTTCCCTTTAGGGGCTTGACGGTGGGGGGGACCGATGACCGCTCTTCAGTGCGGTGTGGGGCGGCAGTGACACCAGAGCCCGAGGGCTGTGGCTCTTGCGTGGTATCCGCGGCTCTTTTCTTCTCTGCCGCGAGTGGCGGCCTAAGTCGCGGTTCTGGGAGGAGGCGGTCCTGGATCCCGTCAAACCTCGCGTTCAGCATCGCACTGAACTGAGCGATCCTGGCACGCGACGACTCCGTCAGCATCTTCTTAAGGTCGAGGCCGGCCGGCTGGCTACGCAGCTCAGCCACTTCTTGGCGAAGCCCCGCCAGCTGGGCGGAGAGCAGCTTGTTCGCCGCTTCCAGCTTGACCACCTCCTCTGATATGGTGCGGGCGCTCATTCCTGCAGCAGCTTCCTGGATGGTTCGCGCTGCATCTTTGAGAGCCTTCATCCATGTCCCCTTCATATGTTTTGACTTCACCGCAATTTTTATCACCGTATTTGCGGCGTCATCAACCAAATTATTGAGCGCAGACATTGTCTGCGCTGTGTCCTCTCCTTGCGTTGGCGGGTTTAGCCCGTGACGGCAGGCGTGTCTGGCTTCACGTAACGCCCCCGCCATTTTTAATATTTCCTCCTCAGCCTCGAGGTGCAGTTCTTCAGCCCTGGCGGCGTTGAGCTGCGCCTTGGCACTTGCCAGCCCTAGGTACTCCCCCGTAGTGGGCGGGCGGCCTCGTCTCTTTTGTCTATGGGCCGCCCCTTTTGTCGGCTCCATTATTCCTTCCCCTTCTTCGGCGGGCCTTTTAAGGAACCGCCGACCACTTTCATTGTCGGAGGACTCGGCCGATGCAACTGTCATTAAGCTGACAACGGTGCTGTCCGAGTCGGACTCCGACAAACGGGACAAGCGCGGCAGCAGGACACGAAGTTCCCGCAAAGTTGGCGCTCCCGCCACTTCCACTCCCACTCCACCTTCTTCTACTTTATCTACCTCCATCACAACGTCACCTTTCCTCATCTTAACTCCTTCCTCTTCGTTTTGTTTTTTAATTAAAAGATCCATATGAAATCCCACGATTATGATCCACGATATATATATATCCCCTTTTTACTTTCTGCCGTGAGTGGCGGCCTCAATCTTGGTTCCGGGAGGAGGCGGTCCTGGATATCGTCTAACCTCGCGTTCAGCATCGCGCTGAACTGAGCGATGCTGGCACGCGAGGCCTCCGCAAACATCTTCTTAAGGTCGGGGCCGACCGACACTGCTGCCGGCTGGCTACGCAGCTCGGTCACTTCCCGACGAAGCTCCGCCAGCTGGGCGGAGAGCAGCTGGTTCGCCGCTTCAAGCTTGACCACCTCCTCCGATACGGTGCGGGCGCTCATACCTGCAGCGGCTTCTATGATCGTACCCGCTGCATCCTTGAGGTACTTCATCCAAGTCCCCTTCATGTGTTTGGACTTCGTAGCAATTTTTATTACCGTACTTGCGGCGTCTTTAACCAAATTGTTCAGCGCAGACATGGTCTGCGCTGAACAACAACAACAACTCCGACAAGCGGGACAAGCGCGTCAACGAGACGCGAAGTTCTCGTAAGGGTGCTCCCGCCACTTCCACTCCCACTCCTACTCCTCCTTCAACTTCTTCCATCAAAATGTCACCTTCCGTCTTCTTAACTTCGTCCTCTTCCTTGTTTTTGTTTTTGTTTTCAATATCCATTTCAAATCCCACGATTATGGGGGAAATAAGCGTCCGCCCGGGCAGAGACCCCTGTACCCGGGTAAGTCTAAGGGATAACCCACACTGGTGGCGACAGGTGCCAGTATGGGGACACGCACTAATGGCCGGAAATCCGTCCGACCATCCATCCCCTCGCGGTGCGGCGCCGCTTGGGATTCGGGTGTTTTTTAAAGAGGATCACTACCTCGTAGGCCCAACCACTGAAGGTAAGGCCCCCCGTTCGCGTAGGCCTCCTGCCATCGTTGCGGTTACGGGTTGACCGGCGGGGCCTTGAAAAAGGCCGTTTACGGAGGCAGTGTGAATGCACTCCGTGACCGCCGCTCCCTCCACGTCGGAAATTGGAAAAGGATGTGAAAGGGAGGAAAGGTAGGGTAGAATAGGAAGGGGGGAGAGAGGGGAAGGAAATGAAAGGGAAAGGAAGTGTTGCTCTTCGTCAGATCCCTCACCCCGTGCCTCCCGGTATGGGTAACCCTGCCGGTATAGCCACGAGGATCCTTGGGACACGCAAGCCCCCCCACCACGACAAGGTGGCAACACGTCGGGGGGGAGATAAACCTAACCTAACCTAACTTAACCTAACCTATAGATAGATAGATAGATAGATGGATGGATGGATGGATGGATGGATGGATGGATGGATGGATGGATGGATGGATGGATGGATGGATGGATTGATTGATGGATGGATGGATGGATGGATGGATGGATGGATGGATGGATGGATGGATGGATGGATGGATGGATGGATGGATAGATAGATGGATAGATAGATAGATAGATAGATAGATAGATAGATAGATAGATAGATAGCGCGTCGTGAATCTTCTTTTTTTTTTTTTTTTTTTTCTTTATTTTTGTAAGGGCTTTGAATCGCGTTGCGATTATGTCAGCCCTATTGATAACTTAAATAGATTTCACAACAAACAAAAAAAAAATTCTAACAATTAACAACCTCAAAAATCATTTTATACACAGTAACAGCTGCGTCGCACAGCGGTGCAGCCAGAATGCTTTGGAATACACCAATATCCCAAGGATTTATATCGTACTTATTTGCTAATACTACTCTCATAGACTCGCTCCGAACACATTCAACTAGAAGATGATAAACATCCTCTGGAACTCTGCAAGATGAACAGTTAGGGGAGTCCGCCCGCCTCATCAGATGCTTGAATTTATTGAGAGGCATGTGTCCCGAGCGAAGTCTATGCGCTATAACCATATGATGTCTCTTTATTGTACTGTCTTTACACCATGGTATTCGAGGAAGCACCTCTTACACCAGAGGCGCATCGAGCGATATTCTGTAAAGCACTTCGACTGTCTGTTAAAATAACGACTTCTTTTATATCCGAAGCAATAATATAAGATAATGCTTCTGAGATTGCAAAGAGCTCCACCGATATTATATTATTATAAACAGATACAATTTTAGATGATTCCTTCACATTGCGACTGGGATCATAAAAGGCTGCCCCGGCGCAGTCATTTGTTTTCGAACCATCTGTGAATAATTTATGACAATATTTATACTTTGAATTTAGCATGATTAAAACCTTATACCTAAGCTCTCCACTATCGCATTGATGTTTTGATACTTGCAAATCATCAACTTCTGTCTCAATAAAATCTACCTTATTATTTGTCATCCAGGTATCTAACATAAACATGTTTAAAGGTTTGCATGCATTAATTTTTTCTAATTTGGTTTCATTATAGATAGATATAAGTAAAGGCTTCTTTTTCCTATGCCAATATGTTCTTTCGCACAGTACTGACAGTTCTTTCAGTAAGGGAATAGTAACATTTTCTGCCAACGATTGAGACTTTAAGCAGTATTTTGTAGCTAGGTATTGACGCCTGAGATGAAGTGGATATATAGATAATTCACACTCCATAACATGTATGGGTGTAGTTCTGATAAAACCACCTATTATACGCAATGCACTATTTTGTATCTTATCTAGTTTAGCCAAATGTGTTTTTGCCGCTACGTCATAAAGAAAACTACCAAAATCTAACCTGCTACGAATCAATGCAATATATAGTCGTCGCAAATGCTTAGGGTGTAAGCCCCAGGAAGCACCTGCTAGAATTTTTAATATATTCAACATTTTTATACATTTTTCCTGTGTCTCGTTGATATGTTTGCTCCATAACAAAGATTTGTCTAACCAAATGCCTAAATATCTTACATTATCTGTTGGCGTTATACTGGATTGGTTAATTGTCAGATTAAATTGGTTCCTTCCTCTACCTCTTGTGAATAAACAACATTGTGTTTTTTCTGGGGAAACTTCCAGACCCAACTGTTCTAAATCATGTACAACTAAATCCAAAGCATTTTGTATTTGTGAGACACTGGTAATTATATTCTGATTTTGAGTATAAAAAACGAAATCGTCAGCATACTGTAGTGTATTTACGTTTTGAAATCCTAACCCTATCCTATGGGTCACAATATTAAATAAAAGAGGTGATATTGGGTCACCCTGTGCTAATCCTATCCCAGTCCATCTTATCATAGCTTCTTCTTCAATATCGTCCTTAATCCTTAAACATCGGTAACTTAAGAAACACCACAAATATTTGCATATTTGTGTTCCAACATTTAAACTATCTAGTATTGTTACAAGTTTGTTTACCAGAACATTATTATATGCACTCTGTACATCCAAAAACACCGCTAAACTTGACATATTTTTGGAAAACCCAATTTGAACCTTTGAAGTTAGTCTCACTAAGCAATCGACACACGATTGACATTTTCGAAAGCCACTCGTGGTTGGAGCTAATATTGTGTTAGATTCTACAAACCACTCAATTCTCCTTCCTAACATTACATGAAATATCTTACAAATACAGGAAATAAGAGAAATTGGTCTAAATGACTTATTGTTGCTATTTGGCTTGGGAACGGGGACTACTTTAATATTACGCCACTGATCTGGGATCAAAGAATGCCTAAATATCATATTAAACATTTTAAGTAAAAATATTTTACCCTCAAGGGGTATGTAATATATCATCGAATAAGTTATCTGATCTTCCCCTGGTGCAGTATCCTTTTTCTTTATGCAGTTGTTTAGTTCTTGAATGGAAAAATCGCTTTCTAAACTTATATTTCTAGAATTAAATGATGGCATTTGAAGCTGAGCGAAATCGGGTGCCAAATTACATAAGAGCTCTTCTTTTTTATCTTTAGTAGCAAGTACATATTCCCTTTTGACACCTTTCACCCATCGCATACGCCGCCACATATCTGATGAACTTACTGTGTCATCTATACTATTGCAAAATTGTTGCCAGTTTCTTGACTTTGCCTGTCTATGAACTCGTTGTGCTTGAGCTATTTTTTGCTTCAATTTAATAAGATTGTTTGGCGTAGGGTTACGCCTAAAGTTTTTTAACGCAAGTCGACGTTCTGCTATTACTAAGGATACTGCTGGTGTCCAGTAAGGTTTAGGTTGGAAAGTTTGTGTCGGATCTGTACAATTTTTAATCATAGGTGTTTCGGAATATAAATTATAACTTATGCATGTATCCGAATTAAATATCAATGTTTATTATATCTATGGTCGTCTAGGTCATCTATGGTCTCTCTGCGAATAATGGAGACGCGACTGATTCGAAATTGTAAAAAGAAACTTGTAATAATTAAATAAAAGTGAATCTACTTCAATACAAAGCTAGTTTTCATACATGGTGTCAGAATATGGCGGACGAGTCGTTCAAGAAGCTCTTTGAGCAACAGGCCCAGCTATTAGCGGTGATGCAAAAACAAATGGGCCTGATGCAACAACAACTTCAACAACAAGCCACGCCGTCTGTGTCTTCCGAAATAAAAAGTAGCGTCAACGTACCGTGGCCGCAGCCCCTTTTAGTGGAGTCTGGAGATCCTTTTGAAAACTTGGAGCGTTTCAAGACAGGTTGGAAGAATTATGCCATTGCTACAGGTATGAAAAAATGGGACCCAGAGAAGGAAGAAATCAAGGCTGGGATTCTTTTAAACGCTATTGGCAATGCCGCTATGAAAAAATACTTAGACTTCAACTTAACTGATGAGGATAAAAGGAGTGAGGACTCTATTTTAAAAAAAATTGAAACAGAAATTATAAAAAAAACCAATGTTATTTATTCTCGTTATGTTTTCAACATTAGGTGTCAATTGGTTGAGGAGTCTTTTGATGATTACCTGCTAGTGCTCAAAAAATTGATCAAGCCCTGCAATTATCCAGAATCTATATGTGATGAATTGTTACGGGACAGAGTTGTGGTTGGCATTAAAGAGAAAAACATAATGAAAGAACTTCTTCGCCAAGAAAGTTTGACATTAGAATTAGCCATAAATTTATGCAGAACTGCGGAAAGAGCATCAATACATGTTTCAAGTGTGCAAAAAGTTGATGAGGTGAATAAGATCAGTATTAAAGCAAAGGAACCTAATAAATGTAAATTTTGTGCACAGATACACATTTTTAATAAAAAAACTCTGCCCAGCTTGGGGAAAAAGGTGCGAGGAATGTGGTGGAAAAAATCATTTTAAAAGTGTCTGTAAGAAAAAACAACAATCTGTAAAAGCAATTGAAGTCGAGGATGAATCCTCAGTCGAGGAAATCATTATATCAGAGATACGCATGAACTCTTGCGGGCACAAAGAAGCACCTCTTTATTTTAAGACCAATGATGAATGGAGTAAGATATATTGCACTTTGGACACAGGAGCACAGGTATCTGTAATGGGGGCAAAATGCTTTAAAAAAATCACTGGAAAAGATGACTTTAGTTCATTGACCCCTGCTTATCAGAAATTGAAATGTTTTAATGGATCTGTCATACCTAATTTAGGTACTGCGGTTTTCATATGCAAAACAAAAAGCATCCAGGACAAGAAGGAATTTAAAATTAAGTTCTTTATTGTGGACATTGATCATGACCCTCTGTTGTCAGAAAAAGCATGTGTGGCATTAGGGTTTATTAAGTATTGTAGCAAAGTTGATGTCTCTGATCATTTGGACCGAAAGGAAACACTAAGGATCATGCAAAAGTACACCGATGTGTTTGAAGGTTATGGAAGCTTGCCTGGAGAGGTTAACCTAGAAATAGATGAAACAGTTGTACCACGTATACAGCCAGCACGTCGTATACCTGTTTGTGTAAGAGAAAAGTTGCGAGAGGAGTTGGACAACTTAGAACGGGATGGAATTGTTACGAAAGAATTACAGCACACAGAATGGGTAAATAATATTTTGATAGTTAACCGTGATCATAAATTTAGAATATGCCTAGACCCCATTCCCTTAAATAAAGCTCTTAAAAGACCTAATTTTCAGTTCACTACACTAGATGAAATGTTACCAGAGTTGAGTAAAGCCAAAGTATTTAGTACCGTAGATGCCAAAAAGGGGTTTTGGCAATGCTGTCTTTCTGAAAGAAGCAGTAAACTTACTACATTTTGGACACCTTTTGGTCGTTACAGATGGCTGCGTCTCCCATTCGGGCTCAGCTCCTCACCTGAAATTTTTCAACAAAGGCTCACTAGTTTGATAAAAGATCTAAATGGAATAGAGGTAATAGCTGATGACATTTTAATATATGGGGTTGGTGATACCATTGAGGAAGCTGTTGAAGATCATAATATAAAATTTGAAAAACTTCTTCAGAGGCTCCGGGAAGTAAATTGTAAGTTAAATAAAGATAAAGTAAATCTATTACAGACCTCAGCAAAGTTTTACGGCCACATTCTAACAAATGAAGGTTTAAAAGTAGATGAATCAAAGGTGGAGGCTATAAAAAACATGCCCACTCCTACTTGTGCTAAAGATGTACTTAGATTCTTGGGCATGATTGGCTATCTCAGCAAGTTTATCGATAATCTTAGTGCCAAAGCAGCCAATCTCAGAAGGTTAACAAGAAAAGATGTAGACTTTATCTGGAAGAAAAAAGAAGAAAAGGAGTTTCAGGCTTTAAAAAATGTTATAAGTTGTCTACCAACGTTAAAATATTTTGATGTTAACAAAGAGGTAGTTATTGATTGTGATGCAAGTGAATTTGGTCTGGGTGCAGCTCTCTATCAGAACAATAATGTAATAAGTTTTGCATCAAGATGTTTATCAGCAACTGAAAAGAAATATGCCCAGATTGAAAAAGAAATGCTTGCAGTTGTATTTGCATGTAAGAGATTTAATCAGTATGTTGCTGGCAGTTGTAAGACCATTATTAAAACAGATCATAGACCTCTAATTAATATTGCTAATAAACCACTTGTTGAGGCACCTAAAAGATTGCAAATGATGTTATTGACTCTTCAAAAGTATAATGTTCAGCTAGAATTCATCCAAGGCAAAAACAACCATGTGGCAGACACTTTATCTAGAGCCCCTATCGCTGAAGGTACAGAAAGTTATAATTTGGAAAGTAAATTATCTGAGAGAAAAGTTTACAGGCTAATAAGTAAAGTTTCCCCAGTAAGGTATTTAAAAATATCAGATAAACTTATTGAGAGAATCAAGAAATCCACTGAGGAAGATAGTAACCTACAAAAATTAATTATGTATATTTTAAATGGATTTCCTAAGTACATAACAGACTTACCTCAAGAACTAAAAGTATTTCACAAATTTAGACATGAATTATCAACATTTGAAGGATTAATATGCAGGAACAACCAAGTGCTTATTCCAGAAACTCTAAGATCAGAGATGCTACAGAAAGTACATGTGAGTCATAATGGTTTTGCCAGCACATTACGTCTAGCAAGAGAAAATATTTTTTGGCCCGGCATGTCTGATGACTTGAAGAGCTATTTGGAAAAATGTTTATTCTGTGCAGTGCATGCTCCATCACAGCAAAAACTGCCATTGATATGTCATGAAGTGCCTAAATATCCTTTTCAATATGTTTCAATGGATGTATTCTCTGTGGGAGATTTGAAATTTCTAGTTACAGTAGACCATTACTCAGACTATTTTGAGTTGGATCGCCTCTCAAGTCTTACAGCATATGAGATAATACTGATATGTAAAAGGAACTTTGCTCGTCATGGGATACCTCAAAAAGTATGTACTGATAATGCAACAAATTTTGTTAATGAGCATTTTAAATCATTTTCTGTGCAATGGAATTTTATGCATGTCACTTCATCTCCTCACCATCCAGCTTCTAATGGAAAGGCTGAGGCAGCAGTGAAAACAGCAAAGAGATTGGTAATTCAAGGCATAGAAACTAAACAGGACTTGTGGTTTTGTTTGTTACATCAACGTAATATACCAATTCAGATGGATGACACAAGTCCCGTCCAAAAGTTGTTTTCCAGACGTACCAGGACTGGTCTGCCCTGCTTATTAAAGCATCTCAAGCCAACTGTTGTTCCTAATGTTCCAGCTAAAATAAAAGTAAGGAAGGAAAAGGTAAAAGAAAGATATGATAAATGTTCTAGAGACAAGCCTTTATTATATGTTGATCAGAAGGTTATGGTTCAGCTGCAGCCTGAAATAAATAACAAATGGAGTTGTGGCAGAGTTACTAAATGCTTAGATGAAAGATCATTCATGGTCAGAGTGGGAGATAAAGAATATAGAAGAAATAGAGTTCATATCAGGTCTTCTTCGGGAATGTCTTCAGATATCGGACACAACTCAGAAAGGACCTCAAACGTTACAGATTCTAGCCTGCTACCACTGGTGCACATTCAAGATAATCATACTGAGTCACCAGGTTTCACCTTGGAAAATCATACACCAACACCATCATCAGAAAATGTCAGCCATGAGGGCTTGCAAAGCTCTGTAGAGCCAGAAGAACCAGATGTAGGCCCAAGACGCAGTGCTCGCGTTAGGGCAACACCTGGCTATTTGAGGGATTTCGTAGCTTGAATAAAAAGAGGATGTTTCGGAATATAAATTATAACTTATGCATGTATCCGAATTAAATATCAATGTTTATTATATCTATGGTCGTCTAGGTCATCTATGGTCTCTCTGCGAATAATGGAGACGCGACTGATTCGAAATTGTAAAAAGAAACTTGTAATAATTAAATAAAAGTGAATCTACTTCAATACAAAGCTAGTTTTCATACAATAGGTATACTTATATTTGCTGCCTCATTTACTGTTTCTACAAAAAGATTATAACCTGATTGGATACTATTTTCTTCTAAAGAGATGGAGTCGAATTTATTCTTCAATGTATTTTGATACAGTTCCCAATTTGCTAGTTTAAAATTACGTCGCTTTATAATGCTGCGAACGTTCTTAAACTGTATCGAATATTTTATAATAAGATGGTCGCTGCCTAAGTTTTCTCTTGTAACTTGCCATTTGAAATATAAAGCTAACTCTGAGGTAACAAAGGTAATGTCTGGCGCGGTCTCTTGCAAACTACCATTAACTAATTTAATTCTAGTGAATTCTCCACTATTCAAAGATACAAAATTATTTTCCAAAGATGCATCCAGTAACTGCATACCCCTGTAATCATTCTTACATGACCAATTGGTGTGGTGCGCGTTAAAGTCTCCAGCTACAATTGTTTTAACTGAAAATTGAGAAAATATATTTTCCCAGTCACATTGCGAAGTTTGTATTGAGGAAGCACAGTAAATTGAAACTACATATTCTAATTGCTTACAATTAAAAATTTTAACACATACTACCTCGATTCCAGAATTAGTATTATTAATTGGAAAAATCTGAGTTTTAATCGACTTGTGTACTATTATAGCTACACCGCCGTAAGAATCAATTCTATCATGTCTAAAAATGTTGTAGCTTTTGATTCGTAAACTAGTGTCAAAATCTAACCATGTTTCGCTAACTATACAAATACCTATCTTATCTTGGGACAAAAATAATTCAAATTCGTGTCTTTTGGGCATCAGGCTCTGCGAGTTCCATTGAGCTATATTTAAAAATTGCTCAACAAACCCCACAGAACCCGACGCTGTAGCATCATTTACATTAGGGTTGTAACTATCCATTAGAAAAAAGGCCTATTAATCTATCTACAAACTCTCCATGACTTACTGACTTCACACAGAAGGATATAATTTCTTCCAAAACTAGCCCCATGATTTGCTGTACTTTCGCCTCAAAGCTTTCCTCCGATACTATAATTTCCCTACATCTGCGTAGTAAATTAGCAAAGTTGCACCTTTTCTTTTTGTCACCTTCAGCATGGCTTTCCTTTTGGTCTGGTAGGCTTTCCCTTCGGTCTGGTAGGCTTTCCCTTCGGTCTGGTAAGCTTTCCCTTCGGTCTGGTAGGCTTTCCCTTCGGTCTGGTAGGCTTTCCCTTCGGTCTGGAACTCTTACCCTTACATTTTCCTCTTTTTCCTTATTTTTTTTTAGACATATCAAATTCTTCTATATTTCCTTGTGTAGTATCTTTAGGTTGATCTTCATACTCTTTACTGTGTTGATGGATAATGGCGTCAGTCTGTATGAGATTTGCGCTAACGCTTTGGCTATAACTTAAGTCTGAGTCAACTCTGTTAGAACTTGTACTTCTGTGTGGCTGGTTGCTATTATTTTGCCAGTGTGGTTTGCTTTCTGTAAATTTTGATAGTGCAATTTTATACGTGCAATTATTTTTGCACATAATTGATCGTATTTCTCTCTCCTTAATATATACAGGGCATGTTTTATTAAAAGTTGTATGGTTTCCTTTGCAATTTATGCATCTAAATTTTGTAGTTTCACAATTGGGATGCTCTCCTCCACATTTGGGGCATAATATTTTCTTACATGTCGAACATTGAGTTACCGGGAAGGTATAAGGCTCCACTTTAAATCTACATTCGTACCCATATACGTGAGACGGCAAGATGGAAGTCTTAAAACCGAAACGCACCGTTTCACTATCAATCCATTTATCTGCTTCAGACATGCGTTTTAATCTCTTGACAGATACAATTTCATGTTCACAATTGAATGATTTAAGTAATTCTTCGTCTTTTACTTCCAGTTCTAAATATTTAACTACGCCATAAGTAATGCCTACTTCACTCGTTAAATGACAGCGGTAACCTAATTTCATGATATTTTTATTCTTTACCAATTTTTCGGCGTCTTCTTCTTTGTCAAATATGATCAATATCTTGTATGGGTTTTTGTATTTTTATTGTGATATATTTTCAATATTTTCTGCTTTCAATATTTTCGCCATCCCTATTTGTTTCGGCAATAGTTGATAAGATGCAAGGCATACTTCGAGGTTAGTTTCACTCACATTCATTTTTCTGTTAATATTATTTCTCACCCTTCTTTGTACTAATGTATATCCTTCGTCATCGCACTCATCGCTATTGTTCCTAAATCGCTTCGTCGGCCGCTTACTGATAAGGATCGCCGAGCCGGGCGACTCGGGATTATCATTTAATTCATCACATCTCAAAAATTCTTGCTCGCTAACAATTCCCTGCATATTTTCCTCACTCATGTCGCTGCTTCTACGGGACCGAGGTCCATGATGGACCTCGCCCATTGATAAATGTCTATCAAAACACTATACAAAGATAATTAACGGAACTTTGATATTAAGTTAACACGATACGTGCACACGATATGCAGCACCGCGCGAGACTGGAATCTTCTTTCACACAGGAAAGAAAGCTTACTGGTTTGATGGCTCTCAAAATTGACCACATAACGAGAATTTTTGCTTGTCCCGTTACAGTGTCCACATAATTGAGTTTGGAGAGTATCAGGGATTCGACCAGCTGAACACGTAGTTCCACGCTTAAGTGTGTCCAGATATTATATAGCAAGATCATACGGACGCAGTTATGTGCTTTTCGAACCTTAGGCTAGCGTCAAAGAAGAAACCTAAGTTGCGTGCCTCATGTACTCGCTCAACAGGCTCACAAAAATAGTGACATAATAGTGAGCTCTTCGTTTAAATAGTGACTAGGGTAGAGGCACCAATAAATGAACGTTTAAGCGTTTTGTCCATCTTTAAATAGCTATAACTCAGTCATTTCATGACATAGGCGCTTGTTGTTTTTTTCAATAATACCTTAAATCCTTATTAATTGAAAGATTAAAGTAATTATACCCTACATCTTCAAATATGTTTTAAATAATTGTAAATGTAAGAAAATTTAGGTTTTACCCCTATAGTTGAACACTGAGCCCTAATTATGAACGTTTTGTACCCAAAAGTTGAACTAACATTTGAATAGGAGTAGGTTCCATAGTAGTTCGTTCATTTAATGGATTAATGAACCATAAAATGAACGAATAATATTCTAAGTGAATATTATTCGTTCAGCTTGAGGCAAATATACCCAAAGGTTGAACGAATAAAATGTGAACCGTTCAAATTTCGACCACCGATCTTAATGGTGATTCTATAGGAAAGTTAGGTTTAAAATAATCAAAAACTCTAAAATAATTTGTTCAACTTTTGGTAACTAAGTTCATAAATTTAATAAAATTCATTTGAGTATTTTTGTTTTGGTGTTTACTCGTTAACTTATAGATTTTAATGGGTATAAAAATTAAACCTTTTTCCATTAGTTGAACGCCGTTCATCTATTGGATCAAGTGAACAAAATTTAATCCATTACTTGAACAGTAAATTTCTCTAAAAAACGGTAAATAATGTAATAATATATATTAAGTTATTGAAAGCAGAATATATCAAGATTTTATTCCAATCAAAACTGCTATATGACATTAATTCTTTCTATACGCTGACAATGTTCTTCAATTTGGAGGGACTTACCGTTAGAAGGTTTCCATATAAAATCGATTTTTGGCGGGTAACGTACACATAAAAAATTCACCGCAAGCGCGTCTGGGCTGTCATTGTCAATGTTGTTAAGGAATATGGAAGAAAAAATATTGCCTTATGGGGAAAAAAATATAGCAAACATGTAAATTTAGGGATTATATTATATTTTTTAAATTTTCGGTCGATCGTTCATCTATTGGGGGTCGGTCATCTTTTGGTGCCACTACCCTAAATAGTGATAATATTCTCATGCAATTTAGGAACTTTTGTGAAACCTAGTCGACTTTTTCACCATTTCACCATTTCATGATAGCACAGTGGTAGTGACGTCGGATACCGAGACGAAGGTCCCGGGTTCGAATCCTACAATGCGCTTGAGCTTTCGGTGAAGGAAAACATCGTGAGGAAACCATAGCACGGTGGTAGGGTACTTTGTAGTACCTACCCGCCTGGCTGGCAACCACCCTCAAGTTGAAAATCTGTCGCCAAGCACCTTTCGGTATGTTCCGATAGCTGCACTTGAGAGCCAGTTCCTTCTAGGCTTTGTGTGATTACCACCTTTGGCCACATCGTCACTTACCATGGTGAGATTGCGGTCAAACACAGGCCTATAAAAAGTAAAAAAAAAAAAAACCCTGAGTTTGTAGGATATAGGATGTTAATGATGGACAAGACAAATGCTACAATAAAAGTATAACAATATTTATTAAGATACATTTTTTTTTACTTTTTGGGGATTGAAGTTGCTCGCGTACGTAAGTTTACCCTCATGATCCCTGGGTGGTGCTAAACGACCAACTTATTATGATGGTAGGCTTCGGCCGCGGCTTTTCACCACCCTCCGAACTAAGCCACGCCGCCAAACGTTTGCCGTGCTCCGGCGTGAAGTTCAGGGAAGCTACTTGTGGGGTTGGGTATAAGCAGTTGTTGTACGGGTAAGTCCCGTCTTGGAGGGTAGCGGGATCCGAAGCACGGTTCTCCGCTGGCCGACAGCAGTTAGAAGGGAGCCCAAGTTACTACTTGGGCCAGCTATCTACGAAAGGCTGCCCCGCCAACTTACAAAAATCCCGAGGTGTTCCATCGTGCCGGTTGGCGACCGGGTGAGAGGACCCATATTTACCATAGATTTATAAACAAAATTAGATCTCGCACAGTATATACTAAAAGTGATTCCACGCGGGACAAATTTGTCCCCTACTAACGCGAGTTTATCGTAGTAAGCGAGTCGAGGTACAATTAAACCACTTCTGAGCTCTGAAATAGTGACAATAGTGACCACATTCCGAAAATAGTGAGAAAAGTGACAGGATTTTAAAATAGTGACTAAAAGTGATAATAGTGACTCGCTGGCAACCCTGCTAATGGGATATGAAAGTATAGTCAATTTATGTTTGGTACCAATAGCCAAGTATTTAGATTTTATGAAAAAAATTGCTATGAAAAAAGTCGTTTGTCCCTTAAAGAATACGCAGTTTAAATTTTTTGGATGTGACATCTCGTATAAATTATGGTCAATCTTCTGTAGAAGTTTGTCTCGGCGCTTAGACTCCTTCTTGGTTAGGGTAATGGTTTGTAAGTTATATAAATTGTCTGGTTTTAAATAGTTTATTAGAAACTAACACAATGGTAAACACGTAAACTAAATGGTAAATGGTATAATAAAATGGTATGGCTAAACACTAATAATTAACTATGACAAACTACTGGTTATTAAATGGTTATATAAAATGGTTATTGAATACGCGATCTTAATTGGTTTGGTGTTGTTTTGTTGGAGGCGAACCGCGTACTAACTTAAATTAGGCGTACAAAATGTACGCGTGTAAAAAGTGCATTAGGTGCATAAACGTTGATGAGCTGTTCGGTTGTGTAACTCCGAACATACTCCCCAGCGTGAGATAAAAGAAGAAAAACATAAGAAGAACAATAATAAATCTTAAGAAGCAAAAATGTCAAAGCACAATGGTTGTATAAATAAAGTAACACATAATAAAAGCAAATTTATAAAAAAGCACAATGGTAAAAATTCGGTAAAAATACAAAACAATTTTTATAAAAGACATTAAATTAAACTAAAGTGTCGTCTATGGTAAAATTAGGATTGTCTCTGGTGGTAGGCAACTTAGCCTTATTATTATATCTATGATTGTTCGCGTTACGTCTAACACTGGGCCATCGGTTGGCCAAATTTGTCGTACGCACATTAATATTGGTTCTCTCACACATTTCACTTTCACTTGACTGACACGGGTCAGCCATACTCTGCTTTCGCGATGGTACACTGTAGACGGGAGCGTCCCTGGTAGAGTAGGAGGGCGCGGGTCGCGCGGGTGCCGCTGGACCAACCGACTCCTGACGGCACGGGCGGCCCTCGCAACGGCGAACTGCAGGTCTCGAACGAAGGCGGCAACGACCGCTCTTCCACACCCATATAGCTGCAGCACATATAGCAGCTGCGACTAAGAGGTAGCTAATAATGTAATGGTGGACATCATGTGTTGATATATTCTCCACTTCTGGATCAATAGACTGCATCGTCTTGATTTGTTTGTCAAGCATCATGAATGAGGAATTCATTTCTTTACCATCTGGTTCTAGGCGTTCATCAGCAGGAATTTTTAAATTGACGATATGATTTATCTGGTCAATTACTGGTGAGTATAAATCTGGTGCAAGATTTTTCTTGTTAGATTGATGCTGTAGTGAGTATAGTACGAAATCTTTTCCTTTAACTATACAATTCTGATCCATGTTAATGATTCCCGCATGACTCAACTCTCGTATGGTAACCTGATCATCACATATGATTTTAATTGAGTAGACGTCACAACAAAAGTATAGGTATTGTGATGTCTTATGTAACTCAATCCATTTATTGGAGCAAGTGGATTTATTTATTTTGCATTTATGGTTGGCGGTGTTTTTGTCACAGAAACTTTCATCATTATCCTCCAGGTTGAGAATTGGTTTGAGTAACTGACACATGTAGGATTCTTCATGATACGTACATGCATTCAATTCGTTGATGGTTATAGGAAAATATGAATCTTTTTTCAGATTCACTGCAACATAATCAGATACTGGCGCTATGGTGACCATGATTTCTTTGGTTTGTTGCGGAACTGGTAAAATTTTATATATTTGGTAACTTTCTGTGCTTATAAGTGGAAAAGTAATTTCAAATATTACATACTTTTGAGTTGCTCTAGCCTTTATTTTCAAAAGTTTGTAAATATACTGAAGATCTGTTTCGATGTTGCTAATAGGTAAGGTAAGATCATTTCGAATCTGACCATGTATGATTTGAAGCTCTGTCTTTAGCTGTGATGGTGTTAGTAAATGTATACTTATCTGACCGTTAGAAATATCAGTAATGGTATCTAGTAGCGTATCTTGAAGTCTTTTCAAACTTTGTAGCCACAGATTACAGAATAGTAAGCAGATCGAGCGCGCGGAACACGGGAGTGACGCCAACACACCAAATACAGATTCAAAAGCAAATACAAACTCGAGTCAGTACGAAACAAGGCCTCGTGTTGTTACTACGTCACAAGTGTCACAATTTATCTTCAAAATTATGCCGTCCTGCATTTTGAAAAATTGTAAAAATTGTTCCCAAAAACAAAAAAAGAGAGACGGAATATCGTTTCATAGGTAAGTATAGATATTTTCACTAATTTGTATTATTTTTCCGTGTATTTGTTACTGATGACTAGGAACACAAAACCTCAACAAAAATCGGTTGGTGTTGCTAGGTTACATTGAAAGTATTTTCCTTGAAGTCGTGGTATTAGGACTTATTTCTGCCAGTGTCGAGTTATATTATAATTTCCAGTCACAACAATTATCACTTTCACAGTCCTCAGTCAGTCACCGTCCATAAAAGTAATGTTTTACTACAATGGTGGTTGTTGTACTAAAACTCTTCAAGGACTTTCTGAGACAACTTGAAAAGTCACGATACACATAATTCATTTCATTTCACTTCACTGGTGCACATGGATAATCTTTATTGAGTGAAATACCACCGAAAATACGAAATAAAACTCAAAATACACGAATTTATGAAAATAAAAATGAAAACGCAACGTCACTCTACAAGTTCCCACCAAAAAGTCCTTTTAGTTGTTTACCTTACTTATTCTTCCATGATAAAATTGAAAAATAAATGCAAAGCATGTTTTTTTTGATGATTCGCTTTGTGAATTTGTGATTTGAAATACCCATTTTACAAACTAAAACTTATCTTATCCTAAGAAGGAACTAACAACGCCATTTCGAAATGTCAATCGCTATTGGTCAAAGATAATATTAACACTACTTTCATTGGTTGTTTGCTCCACCAAATGCGATAACAGCGACTCTCACTGGGCCAGATAAGCTTGTGGCACTATCGGAGTGCAACTTTATAAGTCGCAAGTCCAGCCTTATGGAGTACTGCTGTCATCTGTGGGCGGGAGCACCTGGATACCAGTTTGGGCCTTTAGACTCGGTTCAGCGTCGTGCCACCAGAATTGTTGAAGATCCCGAACTCACAAGTGGTTAAGAGCTCCTCAGTCTGAGGAGAGACTTTGCCTCCTTATGTGTATTCTATCACTTGTACAACGGAGAGTGTTCTAAAGAATTGTTCGACTTGATGCTCACGGCTATCTTCCACCATCGCAATTCTCGCCATCGACATCCATCCATCACACATTGAAACTAGAATTGTTTCGAACTGGGCGGGCTCAACGGAGCTTCCTTCCGCGGACGCTCAGACTGTGGAATGAGCTCCCTGCCGTGGTTTTCCCAATGGAGTACAGCATGAGGTTCTTCAAAAAGGGTGTGAAGAGATTTCTGCAGGCTCGGCAACGCGCGAGTTATACCCCTGGTGTTGTGTGTCCATAGGCTACGGTAACCGCTTACCATTAGGCGGGCCGTATGCTTGTTTGCCACCTTAGTGGTATAAAACAAAATATCATTGAAAGTACAAAAAAATATTTCACATAATTTTGTAGTCCAGTGACGTATGTAACATATATCCCTATCTTGCTTTGTCCTTATTTTATGCAAATATTTAGTATTATGAATAATCCAGATCAAGATATCCACTTTCCAACACTATTTCTATAGGATCTAAATTTAATACACATCTAATTAGATGACGACTAATTTTTTGTTTGACATTTCTAATTTTAGATATAATTTGACCTAAAACGTGACCAACAGAGTAGGAAAATTACACACTTAACTAAATTGAGTAACTAAAACGATATTAGTGCTGTCAAACTAAATTTTAGTTTAATCGTACGCCAACTGAATAGGAAACGTCGATTTAACAGAACTTAAATTTTAGTAAAGAATAGTTTAGTTTGTGCCAACAGAATCGGCACCAATAACTATCCAATAAAAAACGTGGGAGTATTTCTTCATTATCCTGGCAGCCCTACACGCAACCTGGCAGCCCTAAATGCACCCTGGCATCCCTAAACGCACATTGTCACACGTGTTCCTACAGTGCTCTCACGCACACATAGCTAAATACGAGCCTCACAGTGCTTGTCCCGTACATTACATCTGCCTACTATTCTGTAATCTGTGTTTGTAGCAAGCTGTTTCCAGCCATAGCCGATAACGTAAACTCTTGAATGTAAGATATGTTTTGAACTTCATTTTGAATGATACTGGTTTTTTGTTCAAAATGATTTAACTGTTTATTGATGAATTTGTGTTGTTTCTCAATTGTCGCTTCCATTTTTTTCATCAAATTAAACTCGGATTCAACCACTGAGGTCTGGTTTTTCCAAAGATTGGATAGATGCTTTTCATTATGTTTAATAGTTTCTATGTCCTTAGCATACTGTTCTGCGAAACGAGAGTCCAATACACCGAAGAGATCGTTTGCTAGATACCCGACACCGTTGAAAAGACCGCGGCGCCGGCGGCGTCTAGCGTGAACGTTATAATGCTGTGTCAGTAAAAGTTCATTGTAGTATTTTAGCTCCTGGTATTCGTGACGTTGCTGAGTTACTATCATGTTACAATGGGATAGTTGTTCAAGTGTGACACACATTTTTTCAATATAATTGGTTATCTTATTATATGCATCTATGCCTGACCAATATGGTTCCATGTCATAATATACAATAAGTGTCCATTTATCTCTGATGAGCTGTACTTTGGATATAGGATCAAAATATAGCGTCTGGTTATTTGGTAATTCGTAGATGTTATGTAATCCTGATGATGATGGTATTAAAATGGTAATAAAAAATAGCAATGCGGTAGCTACTTTTGCGAATGATATATTTGGTTTTCTTCTCTTCTCGTCTGGTTTCTTCTGTTCTTTATCAACTTCTGGTATTGGTTTCTGATATAGTTTTACTATTGGTCGTTTCATCTGGCCGTTTTTGGATTTCAATGTGACGACTTGATTTATGCGAATCATAGCCGATTTTCCTGCTGGTAAGTCTTGGTTGATAATCGGATTATTTGAAATATTGCTTTTTGATTCTAATGTATTATGGTTTTGTAAATAAAGTAGATCGTTGTGAAATTCCGTTTGATGCATGGATTTGATAATCAGCAACATTGTGGGCCGTACCTCGTGTAACGTGAGATAGGGTTGACGAACTTGCTTCTTGTAGGTAAATACTCGTAGTATCCATGCCAATATACGTGTTATTTTATAGATGAATTTATTCAATAATAAATTGATAATGTTCATGGTACTATTTGCCGAATCCTTCTGGTTTTTTGTAGTGATGGCATTGGATTGGTTTAAAATGGTTGTTTTGGTTTCTAAATTACTTTCGTAAATAATTCTCTTGTCTTCTGGTTTTGAGTATGATGAGAGCCATGACGGAACCAGCCACCATAACTCATGGTTTTTCAATTCATTGTTTAACAAATTTTTATGGTATATTTGGTCATCTAGGTACATGATTATCTGTCTGTACATTTTTGCAATGTCAGCAGTATAAGCAAACTGGTCTTGTCTCCATTTCAAAATGAGTTCCTGTAGATCCTGTCGTAAATTAGGACCTGTGTACATGGAACCATTTAGGCTCATTCCTGATGTTGGTTTCGCAGTAGCGTTAAAAACAACACGTAATTTTGTGGTCGTCGCTTCAGCTCGTGTTACCGCGTGGTGAGGTAAATAACACACCGGTGTCATATTCATGTTGGATGGTATCATGTGATTAAAATTAAAATATTCATTCATAAACTGGTATTTGGTTTTTAACTCAAAATTTTTCTCCAATTTTCTTTCTAAGTTTCGAAATTGAGATATATGATACTCTCCGAGAATATATGAGAAGAGGTCGGCACGTGTTCTTTAGTTGCGAACTGAGATGTGGACCTATGGTTCGATTTAGCTGTATCGTTTGGTTTTGTTTTTAATGCATCGTGTAATAAAGTGTTATGACTTTCGAGGCACTTGCGACATCGTTTACTCGAATAACACGGCTTATTAAAATGGTTAATTAAACAATTTGCGCAATAGTGTAATTGGGTTATCATATTCAATTTTTCATCGTTCGTCATTTGTAAAAATTTGCTGCATTGCCATAAGCTGTGGTCAGAATTGCACAACACACAGGTAACTGACCTGGATAAGTGCAATGGTTTCATTTTATTGTCAGGCTTATTGTATGGTTGGCTATAATTATTTGAATGATTCAAATATCTTCTCTGGTTTGATGAAGAATTACTATGATACGATGATGGTGGTTTATTAGTAGTTTTCTGGTTGGTAGGTTCTTGTTTACGACAAGATGATTCTAAAGAGGTAAATTTACTTTCTAAAAAGTCTAGGAATTCTTGAAGAGCTGGTAGTTCTCTGGGCTTTTTCACGGACTCTATATATTCAGCAAACGAATCTTGGTCTAACTTTTGGGCCAATAAATGTACTAATAATGGATCCCACGTGGTTATATCTGCTCCGAGATTTGCAATCGCATGCAAACTTTCTTTGGTAACGTCATGCAGCTTTTTGATCATGCTCAAGGACTGCTGTTGCATACTGGGAAGACCGAGTAAGATGTTGACATGAGAAGTAAAAATAAGTCTCTTGTTCCCAAATCGATGGTTTAGTTTTTCCCAACATACTTCATAGTTGTCTGAACTAATCTGAAGATGGTGAATAAGACGATCCGCTTCTCCCGTCACTTTACTTTTTAAAAACTGCATTTTCTGCGCATTTGATAGTGAGGGATTCTTATGAATGGTTTCGCTGAATAAGTCCTTAAAAGAAGTCCAATGGTGATAGTTCCCACTAAAAACTGGAATATCCATTTTTGGAGTTGATTTTTCACGATGCGACACTGACCACATCTTGGTATTTATGGTTCTCTTCAAGTCAATGAATATTTTTTCGTATTTGTTGAATTCTGATTGGTACCACAGGTTTTCTCCGTTATCGTCACCTTCTATCTCCCAATGTAGGTTATCAATAATCGTCCAACGTCCTTGTAGAGATTTTAGGGCATCCTCAAACTCCCATTTATTTTGCATTTGATCTATATCTATGGTATTTACAGTTCGCATGAAGGCTTTAAAATTAATGGTTTGCTTTTTAATCTTCTTATCCATCTCACTGTAGCCTCCCGATAACGGAGTATTACTCTGGTTCTGAGCTTCTTCGTCACGAGAGATCCCTGGTTCTACATCTGGTACACTTGGTCTGCCGCTGCTTCTCTGCTGTATTGGTATTTCTGGTTGTGACTTGGTGGATAGCTTCTCAATGGTATTCTCAAGTAATTCCTTCGTACTTATATAAATCTCTTGACCCGTTTCGAAGCAATTTTTCTTAAAATAGGCGTGGTCAAATTTTCCGAGCTCACATATTTTTTCGTGGTTACGTAGGTAATCTTTCCAATACGTTTCCAATATGTCTAACCTGCGTTTACAGCTGTCGATGGTTTTCCTATCACTGCCTTCCTTCTTAAAATTAGATAGAAGTTTAGTCAGAGCCTCGTAAATCTCAGTTTGGTTAAGGAAATAACTTTCCATGGTGGTAATGATGAGGTTCTTACAAGAATTTAAAAATAATGGTTTGATCTGACCTGGTTATCTCCTCACGATACTCCTCAGTATAATCACTGCAATCCTGACGGACAATTCACTATATTCACTGGTTTTTAAGGTCTTCGATTTTACGATAACTGTTATGGTTTAGTCACTCGCGAACCGAAGCCCTTGCTCGAAGGACCATGTAGAAGTTTGTCTCGGCGCTTAGACTCCTTCTTGGTTAGGGTAATGGTTTGTAAGTTATATAAATTGTCTGGTTTTAAATAGTTTATTAGAAACTAACACAATGGTAAACACGTAAACTAAATGGTAAATGGTATAATAAAATGGTATGGCTAAACACTAATAATTAACTATGACAAACTACTGGTTATTAAATGGTTATATAAAATGGTTATTGAATACGCGATCTTAATTGGTTTGGTGTTGTTTTGTTGGAGGCGAACCGCGTACTAACTTAAATTAGGCGTACAAAATGTACGCGTGTAAAAAGTGCATTAGGTGCATAAACGTTGATGAGCTGTTCGGTTGTGTAACTCCGAACATCTTCACTTAAGATTTGTTCATCTAACGCTTTGACTCTTCAACAGAATAATTAAAATATAATAAACGAAAATAATATAAAAAAACATTTTATTCGTAAACACAAGAATAACATTAACAACTAAAATATTATAAACAAACCCACGAGTAGTAACGTTGTTATACAATAAATAATAAAAATATTGATCTCTCCAGTATGCACATAATATTAAAAGTAGGTATTTGTTAAATTACAATTGACACATCAAATAAACATACTGGAATGTGGAGTCGCGACCGAGTAGCGAGGTATTCCTTTTCTACACTTACACTTGTGCACTGCGTCCGGCTCGAAGGACCAATACCTATACAATGTATATAACTATGTGTATGGCTGGGAGAGCAAGTTTTTTTTTTTACGGATGGGCCCGACAGAAGTTATTTATCTATCATATATTTTTTTTCTAATCCTAGTGTAGTGTAGTGTAGCGTGACCAATAACCGGGTAAGCATTTTCATGAAAAGGGGTAAGTTTTATATTTTCTATCATATATTATAATATATTCATTTCATTAACGTACAATATCTTTTCTTAATAAAATGATTAGCAACCTTATCTAGAGGCGTTAACTAGATTAAAATCCACTAAGTAAATATAGTCTTCGTATGCATCTCCATCGTTAGCAACGGGAGCGCAGACATCACCGTCCACGTCCGAGTACATACCAAATAGATATACATGTCAACATAATATAAAATAATCTATCCAATATTAAATTATAGCTTCATTATAATATAATCTACTATAAAATTATGGCACTCAAGATTTGTAATATGTAGTCTCTAGAAACGGTTTAAACCAAAACTGAGGAGTATC
>CATOBL010000336.1:0-50884 GCA_951394255.1 Polyploca ridens | reverse complement strand
AAACCGTCCTCTACTCTACTAAACTGTCCTCTACTCTACTAAACTGTACTCTCTACTCTACTAAACTGTCTTCTACTCTACTAAATTGTACTATCTACTCTACTAAACTGTCCTTTAATCTACTAAACTGTCCTCTACTCTATGAAACTGTCCTTTAATCTACTAACCTGTACTCTACTCTACTAAACTGTCCTCTACTCTACTAAACTGTCCTCTACTCTATGAAACTGTCCTTTAATCTACTAACCTGTACTCTACTCTACTAAACTGTCCTCTACTCTACTAAACTGTCCTCTACTCTATGAAACTGTCCTTTAATCTACTAACCTGTACTCTACTCTACTAAACTGTCCTCTACTCTACTAAACTGTCCTCTACTCTACTAAACTGTAATCTCTACTCTACTAAACTGTCCTCTACTCTACTAAACTGTACTCTCTACTCTACTAAACTGTCTTCTACTCTACTAAATTGTACTATCTACTCTACTAAACTGTTCTCTACTCAACAAAACTGTACTCTCTACTCTACTAAACTGTCCTTTAATCTACTAAACTGTCCTTTAATCTACTAAACTGTCCTCTACTCTACAAAACTGTCCTCTACTCTACTACACTGTCCTCTACTCTACTAAACTGTCCTCTACTCTATGAAACCGTCCTTTAATCTACTAAACTGTCCTTTAATCTACTAAACTGTCCTCTACTCTACTAAACTGTCCTCTACTCTACTAAACTGTCCTCTACTCTACTAAACTGTCCTCTACTCTATGAAACTGTCCTTTAATCTACTAACCTGTACTCTACTCTACTAAACTGTCCTCTACTCTACTAAACTGTCCTAGAGGACAGTTTAGTAGAGTAGACTCTACTAAACTGTAATCTCTACTCTACTAAACTGTCCTCTACTCTACTAAACTGTAATCTCTACTCTACTAAACTGTCCTCTACTCTACTAAACTGTACTCTCTACTCTACTAAACTGTCTTCTACTCTACTAAATTGTACTATCTACTCTACTAAACTGTTATCTACTCAACAAAACTGTACTCTCTACTCTACTAAACTGTCCTTTAATCTACTAAACTGTCCTTTAATCTACTAAACTGTCCTCTACTCTACTAAACTGTCCTCTACTCTACTAAACTGTCCTCTACTCTATGAAACTGTCCTTTAATCTACTAACCTGTACTCTACTCTACTAAACTGTACTCTACTCTACTAAACTGTCCTCTACTCTACTAAACTGTCATCTACTCTTCTAAACTGTCCTCTACTCTACGAAACTGTCTTTTACTCTACTAAACTGCACTCAACTGCACTAAAACTATACAGATTTTACTGTATTGTACACCCTTCGGCACATAACTTGGCCAGCTTTTGGGTTTCGCTTTTCAGTTATTTACAATACACACACCTCCAAATTAAAATGCTCAATAAACCTTTCCATGCGTCTAGCGCTATTAGTGATGCAGAAGAGAAGGAGGAACGATGCCGGAAACGTTCTGAGAAGGCGCTCCAAACTATTGAAGAAATCAAACAAAGCACTATCAAGTATAAAGAGGAGAAAGCGATGGGCATGGAACAACTGGCTAATTTGAAGACTACATTTATTAATGAGGTAAGCATAATATCTGTCACTGTGATAAAAATAGCAGGCATATTAATATGTTCTTAGTAATGTAGCTATCATGGAGAATCCTTACTTATTATTATAAATGCGAAAGTGAGTTTGTTTGTTACGCCTTCACGCCTCAACTACTCAACGGGTCATAATGAAATTTGGCATGCAGATAGCCTATGGTATGGAGAAGACATACTTTTTATCCCGGAACGCGGGTTTAACCGCGGGGGACAGTTAGTACTAATATATAAAATGTCGTGAAATTCGTGGGACGTCATTTATGGATGGCCACTAACTGTTGGAAAATTCCTGACAACTGAGTTTGTAGTATTTTAACGGAGGGGCACCTTAGGGTTTCCTTTTTTACCTTTTGGTTTCGGAACCCTAAAAATGGTAATATGTTTCAAGATCTGTTTTGATTGTCGTCATTCATGATTTCGCATTCATAAAACTTGATCCAAGAGTATACTTCTTGTGAAAAAATCTTACAAGTTTGTGAAAAAAAAGTTAGTTATTTAGAATCTCCAATACATTTGCAAGCCTGGTATCTAAATGTTTTCTTTACTTTTGCAATTTATAGGTACATTAGATATGGCCAAAGTTCAGGCAAAAACGCTGTTTTTCGGAGGCTTTGACTGAATTTGTTTCAAACTTTTTTTAAATTACGCCTAGATACACGGCTAGATATAGCGCACAAGATAGTAATTTGTTCAAAACATCTAACGAAAAATGTTTAACAACGCCATGATAAGTACAGAGGTTTTGTATGAAAAGTATGACGAATTGAGTCCTCTTAACTTAATTGACTCCGCCCCTCTAAACTTTGTATTCGAATAGGACTCGAACCGTAAGTTCGATTTGAAGGTTATATCGAAGGACGTGAGAATTGGGTCCCTGGTCACAGATTACTAAATAGTTACCCCTGCCTGATACGCAAATAATATAGCTATTTACCGACATCGGTTTCGTAGAAATTGATGTTAACATTTTACTATTTCACTAGATTAGTTTAGTGAGCTAAGAAGATGGTTGTTGCGTCTTATGTCCCGCTAGTTCTTTCCATAGTTTGTTTTAAAAAATAAAACTAAATATTTGTTTTTTTTTTTCAGCTGAAGTCGGTTGAAGGAACTTTAATAAACAAGACATTGGATGTGGAGAAAAGGTTGCGTAATAAAATTGCCGAATGTCAAACCATTAAAAGTATTTAAACTAATTTAATCTAAGTATATCTAATTTTTTTTATATAATAAAATATTTTTTAACTAATTATGGCTTTGTTATAGAGGATTATTCAATGTATACCAAATATCCTTAGAATCAATTCCCATGTGTTTTATCACCGCGTATTACGTGCCATAATTAACGTATTATGGTCGCTTAATAGTACATTATGATACATGTGTGCAAAGTTGGTAATTACCCTCGAGGCGGTATTAATCGTTGGTTCTCGCGAGGGACGCGCGTCCTATTATAACAATTGATGTCATTGTTATATTTTTAACCGCGAGCCAAGCGATTAAGCGATACCCTTATCGCAGTGCACGCGTGTCATACGACGTTTTTTAACACAATTGCGAGGAAAAACAGACTTGTATTTTTGAAGTTGACTTGATTTGATTTGACTTGATGTGACTTTATAGGAGTTGGTGGGACTTGGTGGAACTTGGTGGAACTTGGTGGGACTTGGTGGGACTTGGTGGGACTAGGCGGGAATAGGCGGGACTTGATGGGACTAAGCGGGACTTGAAGGGACTAGGCGGAACTAGGCGGGACTTGGCGGGATTTGGTGACTTGATTTGACTTGATTTGATTAAAATGGCTACCATATTTTTGACCGCCAAAACCAAAACTGTTTTAACCGGTTAAATTACGAATGCTTTTCGTCTACAAATATATCACTTGCAGTTAGTTAGGTACAAACTTAACATAATCGGGATTATACCTGTCAGAAAACTGTGCGGTAATGTAAAGTAAAAGGCACTAGTGCGTAATAAGCTACATTAAGATACTAAAAACGGTGCAATAAATGTCATTTTACGTGCAAGTGTGATGTAAAATTTGTTATTAGGAGTGGGTCTAAAGCAAAATCACATTATCTTAAAATTGAATTTGACCCGAGTAAATGATAGTTGTTCTCCTCACCCTCTGTCTGGTGCCGCTTATCGTTGAATGTTGGGACTCGCTGTATACGCAACAGTTCACATTGAGCGAAAACATAGTGGAATGAATAATCCTCGATAGAAAAAAATCACCTCTTCTAATAGTAGCCCAAGAGCCCTCGACGTCAAAGTGTCTGGCAATGGACGACGTGATTTCTAATATTGTGCGCTCCATCTGCCTTGTTCTGTACCTAACGCCCATTTGAGATTAATAAACCGAAACAAATGCCCCAATTTGTTCCCGTGAGACATCACGCATACATAATGTCGCATACAAAATGTAGGTATGTTTACTGCACACACATTGTTTGTATTATATTAGGTATCTAAAATGAATCGCTAGCCAGTGAGTTATCCCTGTTTTTGTCTCGGTTCACCACCATGTAGGTACCTATTTAAGAGGCTGATGCCCTGATCATACAGCCCTGGATCTACGCCACGCCAAAACTAAACCACAGTTTATTAATAAAGAAGTGTTTTTTGTTAGATAAAGTTTGTTAAACAAAGCAAATACAAACTGGAAAACGAATACTAGGTATCTGATTTTGAATTTGCTTTTTTGGCTTCACTTTTGTGTTCCGCGCGATCCATCTGCCTTTTATTTTGTAATCTGTGCCGTTACCTAAAAACATTTGTAAAATGAAATATATTTCAAATTCCCGCCATTAGATGGCGCCAACAGCCTGACCACCAAAACCAACTAGGCGTTTTAAAATCAAATGAATAAATCGATAGAACTACGTGCGCTGGATCCTAGGCGCTTTGTGAGTTTTTTTTTGTCCTTTCAAACATAGGAATTATATCATGATGATTAATTTTGCAGTTTCATACTTCATATATGTTTCAGATGAGGGAGCCAATTCTCAACCACTCGAATTCATCACTCGTTTGAAATAAAGTTAAAATCGTACTTTTTTCTAGTGAAAATCAAGCTAGTATATTTTGACAATTGTGACGCCGCCATTTTCTCTCAATTTTCAAGGGCTAGCGCTCGTACCGCTTCAACTGGTCGGGACCCTTCGAAATGTATTTCGAATGCGAACTATTAAACGTCAAACAGTTTAGTAGAAACATTTGGAAATTTATCTATGCATTTCCGTTATGCACACATAGCTAATATTGTTTATATCCAACCAACTGCGGGCAACTTCGTTCACGTGGTGCCCTACCCTACCCAAATCTATCCCACCACAAAAAAACTCTTTTTAGGTTAAGGGGCTCTTAACCGCTTGGGAGCACGCTACTGAACCGAGTCAAAGGCCCAAGCTGGTATCTAGGTGCCTATAGATTATAGCAGTACACCATACACGATTCTTGTCAATCTTATCACTTTTTTGGTCAGGATTGCAGAAGTAAAGGTCCTAATCGACTACTTAAATAGGTACCTACTTCTTTCTTAACATCTGTCATAAGGATTTCACAATGGAAGAAAGCAACAGGAAAATACGTGTAGGTATAATGCAATCCAGCTATTCGCACAGGAAGGTACCTTTGTTCACTGGTATTAACCATCTCGTCATGAGAATAAACACATACGCTACGCAGGAAAAAACATCTCAATTGACTGATTAAAGAAATAAGGAGTCTCCATTGTTATAAAACATCTTTAATACGTAATAATGAAGGAAACGCCACTGACTAATGGGGATAAAGGGGATATTTCTAAGTATAAAAGGACCGTACTTTTATTGGAACTTCAGTATCTTCATTCTATTGGAACAGCCTAGCCGTTTCTTGTGAAAAGGTAAACAAATCAAAATGCAGAAGCCGATCATCGTGTTTTTGAGTTTAGCCGTTATCTACTTACATTGCGAGGCGAAACAATTCTCAAGATGTGAACTGGTCCGGGAGCTGAGGAAACAAGGGTTCGAAGAAAGCAAGATGAGGGACTGTAAGTAAATATATTACCTATATATTGTATTTTCAACACGCTACGAAATAAGACGACCGTCTCGACGAAAAATAATATTAGAAAAAGAATCCGAGGGAAAAAAAAATTAAATTCTTTGACTTGCATAGAGACTCACCATAAAACTCAAAAGGAAAAAAAAAAAATCCCTCGGATTTATATTACCTATATATTGCATTTTCAACATGCTACGAAATAAGACGACCGTCTCGACGAAAAATAATATTAAAAAAGAATCCGAGGGAAAAAAAAAATTAATTCTTTGACTTGCATAGAGACTCACCAACTCAAAGAAAAAAAAAAATTTCCCTCGGATTTTTTTTCTAATATTATTTTTTGATTACTAATGACCTATAGGTACATTTATCCGTCAAGAGGAAGTTCACTAATTTATTAGGACCTCATATGGTTATTTATTTATGACGCTAGCAAAATTTTTACTCTGTTCCTGTTCTCGAGAGCTGCATTTGAGTGCCAATTTCCGTTTGCCTATATATAATTTTATTCATTGACGGGCCAGTTGGACTCCACCTATCGCGCCGCAGGTCGTGGGTTCGATTCCCAAACAGGACATGCATTTGTGTGCATGAACATGTCTGTATGTCCTGAGTCTGGGTGTAATTATATTAAGTATGTATTTACAAACAAAAAGTAGTATATGTATTATATCAGTTATCTGGTTTCCATAGTACAAACTCTGCCTAGTTTGGGATCAGATGACCGTGTGTGAGGAATGTCCCAGGATATTTATTTATTTTTCGTGCAATATAGGTCGCCGTAGAAGATGTGGCCGAAGGTGGTAAGCACACAAAGCCTAGAAGGAACTGGCTTTCAAGTGCAGCTGTCGGAACACACATATAGGTGCTTGGCGACAGATTTTCAACTTGAGGGATAGAGAGGGAGAGATTTTCCACTGTGCTATAATTTCCTCACGATGTTTTCCTTCACCGAAAGTTCAATCTCATTGTAAGAATCGAAACCATGACTTTTGTCACGGCTAAACGAGCACAGAGCAAACTCATGGTAAGAGTAGCATACAGCAGTAAAACCATTCTTGTTTCCTTCCAGGGATCTGCTTGGTGGAGGGCGAGAGCGAGAGGTACACCGACAGGATTGGCACCATGAACACAGACGGTTCCAAGGACTACGGCCTGTTCCAGATCAACGACAGGTACTGGTGCGAGCCATCTGGCAACCCTGGCAAGGAGTGCCACATCACTTGTGCACGTAAGTTTAATTTGTACTTAAGGTTTCGAGTTCGTCGGTCTTCTATATATTTTGGAGAGTGTGCTGTTTTGTTGAATTTAACTCCATTCCCATTTCTCCATCGATTCACAAGACGCCGGGAGAATTTCCATCCACTCGTTGTCGCCAATCCACTTTTAAGGACACAAAGCTTCGCTTCTTCATTCCTTATGCAAATAGCAAAGGAGTGGAACTTTCTTCCGGGTCCTGTGTTTCCCGGCATCTATAACCTAGATGTCTTCAATGCCAGAGTGAATAGGCGTTATCTACGTAAGCGTGCTACATCTTCGATCTCGTCATAACTCCTCCTGGGGTCAGTCGAAGGCCAAACTATATCCCATCCACCCATCCTTCATAACGGCTTATTTAGTTATATCTCCGAGAGTCCCTTTCTATAAGTAGTAATATATAGTATTCTTTGCCCTAACTAAAAAAAACGCCTCTAATTTTTTCAGAGCTTCTTACCGATGACATCACAGTTGCTGCAAATTGCGCCAAGATCATCTACAAAGTTCATGCGTTCAGCGCTTGGACTGCATGGAAGAACAAGTGCCAGGGAGCTCTCCCCGACATCAGCGGTTGTTAGATACATACATAACATGTGTTTAACATAATATTAAATTTATATGTATTGTATACAATAAAGATATTACGAATATTTGTTTAAAAATATATTTTTTATTTTATGTCAAATACAAACCTAAACTATCACAGTTAAAAAGGGGGGTTCTGAAACAGATTTGGACACTACCTCAAAAAAAATATTTTGGGTGCTTGTGAGTCCCTGTGAGATCAATTTCAGGTTTCTTCTTCTACCTTCGCTGTACATAGCTTTGATTAATGATACCTATATCCAGATTGATCGTCGAAGGTGTTCACGCGTCGAAAAAAATAGCTCCTAACTGTTAGGGGCTGAATCAAATAAAAATGCAAAATAATGTTTAATATTTATATTTCTAATTTACAAACATTGTAATTGATCGAAGCCTCCGGAGAGCAGCGGGCGGGGAGCTTTTTCCGCCAACGCATTAGCATGGCTATCCAAAGAGGAAACGCTGCCAGCATTATGTACGACTTTTCTACGCCAACGTAATTATACAGTCGCTAGCGACTACAGTCGATAGGTCGGTAACGCGTGAGTGATGCCTCGTGTGCTGCAAGCGTCCATATGGCTACGGTAACCGCTTAATATCAGGCGGGCCGCATACTTGTTTATTATTATGCTTCGTAGTATCAACATTACTAAAAGAAACAAAAAACCCGACTGCGTAAAACAAAAAATGATTATAGAAAAAAAATGAGAAAAACAAGCTCTCTATAGAATTTCGAACATTTATCTTGAATTCTAAAAGGTATTGCAGACAGGGACAAACCAATAACCTAAAATTGTATTTCTTTTTTAATATTTGTTTATTGTGTTATGGATGCAAAATCAGAACGCGCCGTCTCAAGCAACGATCATAATTGCACGAAAAATATTCATACAAACATGGTGTCCGAAGTGCAGCCCCTCGAATGCACATCTAATGACAAACTATGTCCCAAAAGGAGGTCAAATGAGGATTAATAAGATACAATTGTTTTAATATAAATAGTACATTGATAAAGTAATCTAATCAGTCAACGACTATTTAAAAGTGCACAATTTAGTAATCGATAATATTTCAAATCATGCAAACTGATAACTGCCGATGAAATGAAATTATAAATAGTTAATGCTACTCTGCAACTACTAAAAATATATGGCACATTACAGTTTGTAGGTAACACTTCGTTTTCATCTCTGAATCTCAGTAACTTACCCACCGCAATATATTGAATACTGAAAAGTAGGTAGGTATGTTTTACTAGATTCCGCACATTTTATCCGCTTTTCCGGGGAATCTAAGTCGTATGTTGTATTTCATGTCGATGTTACGGCATGATTGAGTAACAAACTTCCATACGAGTACTAAAACTAAAATAACGCCTGTCATTTATTTCAGATTTTCTATTGACGATATGTATCACGGCTGCGGCAAATTGCGCTAAGATTATCTACAAATGCTTCCAAAAGTATCCACTAGAGGCGGTGCTCGTTATATAAAATATTCACCGTAGTCGCTAGCGTGTGTAGATTACGTTAGTGTAGTAAACTCATGGTAGAGGTACAGTACCATAGGTTCAAAACTTGGTGCGGATGGAAGAACAAGTGCCAGTGGGGCAGTGGGGTCTTCCTGACATCAACGGTTGTTAGAACTATAGGTACTGTCATTACACCTACAGGGCAGCTTGAAAAAACCCACTAGCACGCGCGAGACTCCTTGCTCTGTGTGTGTAAATAAATCTTTCTAATGGGGAGGGATAGGCAAAACTAATCTCAGATGGCGCCACTCTCACTGGTAACTGTCATTGATATTGACTTGATGTAGGTATTATAAGGATTTTCATGAGTTTCAATTAATTAAACCAACCAGTTCATGCGTAGCATCTCTGCCTAGTCTGTGGGCTTTCGTTAGGATTGAAGTGATCGCTGCATAATTTTGCCAATGAGTTTGGTTTAAATTTTTTTTGGCTCGACTATATCTTATCTAAGTTTAACTAATAACAAACGCTTAACTTATAAAGATCACTGCAGTAAATATTTGTGAATCTATTTTGGCCGATATGGTAATCCTTATCCGAATAAACGGATTAGTAGTTATTTTAAGCAATAAATGTAGATCAAAATTATTGTCCTTTACACCATGTAATCTAAATGAATATCTTGATGATATCACAAGTTGATAAAATATTTGCAACAAGTAATTTATTACCTACCTACTCGTAGAGTCGTACAACATCGTGTTCTTTATACCTATAAAGAACACGATGCATCTATACAGAAGTCATCGAATCATCATTCGATGACTTCTGTATAGATTCTAGTAGGACCTATTTATGATGTATTGACAATACACGTAGGTACTTGTAGCTGACGATTTTTATATTTTTATTATGTCTTATACACAGATATAAAAAAAAGTCCGATATATTTTCGCTAACAAAAAACTGTGTCACTCAAGTCGGCCACCACGCTGTACGTACAAGCCGGCACGCACACATTCACACATTAGTTGAGCGCGAGTAATCGACTCTGTGTAAACGGCGACAGAGTCTAATTTCCCGCGGAATAGCCAACTAAGGTGTGCGTGAGAGGTGGCCGACTCCATAGACACAGTTTTTTGCTAGCGAGAATATGTTGTCCGTAGTCTGTGGTCTTATATTGTATTATCTAGAACTACCCTTACATATATGCGTCTTTATTCACTGTGCAAACCCATTATTATTATACCATTATCGCCATCGAGAGTCAAGGTGAGGCATTGACAGTGAGTCTAGATGTGGCGAAGGCATTGGATCGGGTCTGGCAGGGGTCTTCTCACGAAGTTACCAGTATACGGGCTTCCCGAGGGGTTATGCAAATGGGTCGCCAGCTTTCTGTCCAGCAGATGCATAAGAGCCGTCGTCGACGGTAGCTACTCCGATAGCATGGACATAAATGCCGGCGTCCCGCAAGGCTCTGTGCTTCTGCATATCAATGATATGCTGTCTATTGCCGGCATTCATTGCTATGCGGACGACAGTACAGGGGATGCTCATTATACGGTCCGTGCAAATATCCCTCGTTCCGAGGTGGAGGAAAGCCGTGAACGGCTGGTGTCTGAAATCGAGAGTACACTAACTTATGTCTCCGATTGGGGTCGACTAAACCTAGTCCATTTCAACCCCACCAAGACTCAAGCCTGCGCGTTCACCGCTTAGAAAACCCCATGGTCTGTGGCTCAGTCAAAATCAGTCAAATCATCGGGATCCTTGGCGTCGACATTTCTAGCGACATTTTGTTCCGAAGTCATTTGAAACTTTGGAAGATAAGGTTAAGCTGGCATCCAAAAAGCTTGGAGTGCTCAACAGCGCTGGGCAGTAGGTACTTCACTTCGTAGGTCCGGCCTCATATGAAGTACCTACTGCTGTCATCTATGGGCGGGAGCACCTGGATACCAGCTTGGACCTTTAGACTCGGTTCAGCGACATGCAATCAGAATTCAAAACGCAGCTCTCGCCATCGACAGGGAGTCCATCCTCACACATTGAAACCAGAATTGTTTCGAACTGTGCGGGCTAAAAGGAGTTTTCTTCCGCGGATGCTCGGACTGTGGAATGAGCTCCTCGCCGTGATTTTCCCAATGGGGTACAGCATGGAGTTCTTCAAAAGGGTGTGAAGAGATTTCTTCAGGGTCGGCAACGCGCAGTGATACCCCTGGTGTTGTAAGCGTCCATAGGCTACGGTAACTGCTTAACATCAGGCGGGCCGTATGCTTGTTCGCCATCTTAGTGGCATGAAAAAAGAATTTATATATTTAGGTAATCTACCTAAATATATAAATTCTTTTTTCATTCATTGGCTATTAGTGAGTTTGACAAATAAAATTACAGGTATGTAACTAAACAGGGAGATTACAGGGACTTACCTTATTTTATGCACAAAGATTAATTATTTATATAAGTCATGTACCTACGGTTATGCAACTCGTAAACATTTCATAAACACGAATCATATAACAATGTTTTTATCTATGTTTATATTATTCTTTGTTTATCAAGGAATAATAATATTATGAAATATGTAAAATATCATTTTAGCAGCAAGTAAGTAGTGTTTCACTATGGATGTGGCCTAAGGTGGTGCACACACAAAGCCTAGAAGGAACTGCTTTGGTATTCTGAAACGTTTTTGACAGCAACCGACGACGACTCCGTTGTGACGGTTAGTCCGGGAGGTAGCGTTGCAAACACAAAAGTCATAGTAAGCCGGCTGACGTTGAAATGTATAGTTGATCTTATATGACTAATAAGTGAACCGACCGTCTGCTCAAGTAAGTGCTCAAGTCTTCTACATCCGTCATCAGCCACTCCCAGTAAAAAAAAAGACATAGTACGCCGGCTCAAACTTGTTTCATAAGTATTTGACATAATACTGAGCTGAAAAAAATCGTCTGCTGCATGGTGGAGGGGGGAACACGCGTCAGCTGCTCGCATGAATTTGTAAAAAAAAAAGTTTACCCCTGCCGTAACCTTCCAATCCTAAACCCACCGCGGGTGCATCGCTGATGCGTGGTTCACATATTAGTCATTCAAGATCTATTGAAAAAGATGGCCATCGATCGGCATATTAATACTACCTAAAATGCATCAGTACCTCCCGGACTATTGCATGTCGAAACAATTGAATACTTGAATAGGTCAAAAGAATTAAAATGGGCTGGAAGGTGTATTGTAAACATCAACTGCGCTCTGCGAGTGGATTTCATTTATTTTAATGATCTGAGTCGTAATCCCAAGCTAAGCAAACTTATGATATGGAAACTAGATAAAGGCTAATTTTATTTCATATTTTAGTAAAACTTTAATGTACTGAATATACCAATTTTAAAGGTTTAATATGAAGGCTATTCATTGGTTTAACTTTATCTTAATATTACGACTTAAACTTCACAAAAAGAAAGCTAGATATAGCGCCCATATTTTGAAAATATTGAAACAATTAACATTTTTTCACGAATAATGTTTAATAACATACTCGTATGTAAGTACATACTACTAAATTGACGAGGTATTTTTTTATAAGGAATAATAAAAATAAGCCAGATATCAAAGACTTCTATATAGAATTTGGAAAAATTTTAGCATTTCCAGTAAATAAAAATGCATTGACTTTGTAGTGCTGTGCACAATTTAATCAATGTTTATTTCAACAAGAATAGTTAAAGAATTACTCGCCAAAAGTCTCAACTGTTGAGCTTGTCGACGTTTTTCCAAGATATCTTCATCATTGGCTGATTTAAGGATGCCCATAATATGACTTATCCGAGCTGCAGACATCTGAAATATGTATACCAACTCTGTAACCACTATAAAATTAGTATCATCATCATATTCTGTCACGAGATGTCCTCTGCTGAACTGGGCCTTTGTTTTTGACTGATTTCGACAAAGAACAGTCTTGGATTTATAATAAATAATTTGTAATAAAACATACTTACTTCAAATATCATAACATTACACAGAAACTATCATAAATGAAAGTGATCCACAAAGTGACAGGTTTTTTTTTATAATGGATACATAATACGACCTTAATAGGAGCTTCCTAAAATTAAACATTAATTAATTGACCAATTGAAAAATGTAGCACCGCACTACGAATGTATAGAGAATAGACCGCGACGACGGACGTCGTCGTCGTCAGCTGTCAAAAAAGAACAGAATTGCACTACTGGCTCTCAAGTGCAGCTGTCGGAACACACTGATAGGTGCTTGACGACAGATTTTCAACTTAAGGGAAGGTACTACAAAGTACCCTAACACCGTGCTATGGCTTTCTCATAATGTTTTCCTTCAACGAAAGCTTCCCATCGGGACCTTCGTCTCGGTATCCGACGTCACCACTGAGATATCATCGCCTTACATTCTAGAATTTTTTTGTTTTTTATGTTGTTAAATTTTTTACATTGGAAAGATTTTTAATATTCCTTCACAAACAAACTCAGTCCGGTTTTTTATTTTATTTCAACAACAGCTACGACCCCAACTATGGAAATACATCCGAGGAAGGACGGAAACCTCTGTGCGTGAGTCGGAATCGCACTTGGCCGGTTCTAAAGGCGATTTTAAATGTATGCGTCATAAAAGCAGACAAAGAAATGGTCTGAATATAGAGTAATAAGTACCTATTATGTTAATAAAATGATTGACTTTGCTGTTGTCATCACATAAAAGGGGAATAGTTAGGTACAAATAGTAATACAATGTTATTAGTCGTACCACTCGATATGAGGGAATGTCCCTCGCTAACATGCCTACACAACGAGGATAACATGAATAACCTCGAGTCAGTATATAAGCAATCGTCGTTCCTTCATTGTATCTCTTTACATATTTGGAACAGACGTGTTACTGTTGATAAAATAAAATGCATAAGTCAATAGTAGTGTTTTTAACTCTGGCAACCCTCTGCTTATATTGCGAGGCGAAGATTTTTCAAAGATGTGATCTGGTTAAGGAGTTGAGGAAGCAAGGATTTCCTGAAGACAAATTGAGGGACTGTGAGTATTTTAATAACTTTATTTCAATCGAACTCATAAAACTCATGCCAGCCTTTAGGCGCCGATCCCACAGAGAGAGTTCTAGAGTTCTGCGTTCCGAATTCACTATTGTGCACACAGCAAGCAGTCTAGAGTTCTGCAATATTCGCTACCGATACACGTTATACACTTTTTGTACTTTTAAGGCGCCGTATGGTTTACCTACAGTGAATGTGAAACGCAGAACTCTGAACGCAGAACTCTAGAACACTCTCTGTGGGATCAGCGCCATAGTGTAATAACGTTTTAAAAGAAATCTCGGCTACGAAATGATAACCCTAGAATCGGCTAACGGTCACGATCTTCACATTATAGGTGATGATAAGGTAGGTACATTTTATCAGTAACTACGCGAATTATATTTGTATTTCCATAAATGGTTTTTTATGAGTGATGACTGAGTGACTTATTAACGCACAGCCCAACCCACTGGGGAGCTGTTAGACCTTTCAATATACTATGAAATATTTTTTGTATATTTCACCCCCACATGAAAACCATGACGCGGAAGCTAGTTTCAAATTAAAAAATATTTTTTTTGTCGCTATTCGGTTCATAGAGCGATTCGAATTTCTTTCATGAACATAATGGAGATGAGAATCGTAATGAACACGATAAATGATAGGTAATGAACTAAAATGGACACGATTAATCATCTGATGATTTAATTACCAGTATATAGGCATATTGTCTAAAATGTTCAATATTATTGGTGATCATGAATGAGTCAATGATTATAGTTTCGTTTCGTTTCGTCGATATTTCTTGCAAGGCATTTTCAGGGGTTCTGATGACAATAAATCATTATTCCAGGGGTTTGCTTGGTGGAGGCCGAGAGCTCAAGCAACACAGCCAGGGTCAGCCCCAAGAACAGGAACGGTTCGACCGACTACGGCCTGTTCCAAATCAACGACAAATACTGGTGCAGCGCTGGGAGTACACCTGGCAAGGACTGCAACGTTACGTGTTCACGTAAGTGTATATTTATTAGGTAGGATATCAGAACACTGACAAGCAGCCGGTCCAAAAAATAAAGGCTCTCAAGTACCTCAACGCGTCTGCTTGGCGACAGAAATTATTACATGTTAAGTTTTATTAAGTGAGGATCATGAGGATATGGTATTTTATATTGGTGTGTTACCGTGTTACGACACCCTCATTTGAGAGCTTCTTTTATTATTAAATATTCAGTTAATTAACTTGACAAAACGAAGTTTATGTATGCAGAGTTATTTTATATCGAAATGAACATCCTTGGGAAATTAGTAAATAAAAAACAACGGGTTGCACTCCGGGAGTGCCGGCAGAAGTGAAAACTTGAATATTAACGTTGTGCAATTTTGAATCTGGACATTTTTCACATAGTGTTTTTATACAAGGGAAAGCTAGTTCAAGATACATGTACATATAATACTTTTGAATAAGATTTTTTTATTAACTTAAAATGGGAACAAAAATGGTACCTACCTTCCGGCTAGCTAGAGGATATTATAAGAATTTGAACATAACCCTAGTATAAATACAGTCTAATTTGCAACTACTCTCCCTCCGTCTTACGAATTTTCGATCAGGGTCACGTGTGTGAGTGACTCCTTTTGTCACTAATGATTTCATCATTAATGATTTGACTGTTGGCTGTATGCGCTTACCACCTTCAGCCAAATAACTGAATATCGATTTAAGAAAAAAAGTTGCGGAACTTATTTCCGCTTACAAAGGATATTCTTTATATATAAAAGTCTACTGTACGTATGTATGTCACTGAACTCCTCCTAAACGACTGGACCGATTTGAATGAATTTTTTTGTGTGCGTTTGGGTGACGCCCTGGATGGTTTAGATTCACAAATCAACCCGGCAGATGGCGCTGCAGTCGATAATATAACCTAGATACCGACTGCAGCGTTAGGGTAGCACCTCGCGAACTAAGTCGCGCCGGGCAGCTAGGTTTTAGTATAAAAATACATAAGTAACATTATTGTCCATAACTTCGACATGGTATTGTAAAGCTTTATGAGGTGACAAGATATTAATTAGTTAGATATTTCACTAAATAAAAACTAGGTTATACTAAATCTGTGATATTACTAAGCGCCTGTTATTTTTTTCAGAGCTTATCACCGATGATATAACGGTGGCATCAACTTGCGCGAAGAAAATTTTCAAGCGTCATGGATTCAACGCTTGGTACGGATGGAAGAACAAGTGCCAGGGGACCCTTCCCGACATCAGTAGATGCTAGAACCATAGACAAAACGTGTTCTATATTTAACTCATATTTACACTGAAGATTTTTTTTTTAAATAGCCTTTTCTTATTGTAAGAAATATAAGGACAATGAATATTTTTCCATCAATGTATTGTTATTGAGCATTGAGTATAATTAAAACTCTATTTAGTTTATAAATACAATGTCTGAATATACTTTTTGTTTATATAAATATTGGTCACATATTTTTTCTCAAATATTTTGTTAAGAGTTTCTTCGTTGTTGGGACGTGGATAACATGAAAAATATAATGTGAAATTCCAGGAACTGCTATTCAATTATTCAATAGTATGTTAAGATAGTCTATTATCACGGTGAAGTTAGTATCACGAGTATCGCATACTATTTTTCATATCACCTGCTCGACAATGTCCAATTACATAAATATCATGCAATCTCAACCTAAAGCAAGGCCAAAATCCCAAGGGATATAATGTGATTTGAATTTGGAACGTTAAAATTTGTATTGAAAACTCTTAGCATACGGGAATTGTAAAGTGAACTCCCAATGACTGATTTTCTAATATAGGTACTTATTAGAAAATCGTACTGGCCGCCATAGGCAGAACACAAAAAAAGGAAAAAGGCGCGATTGTAAAGAATGTGAAACAAAAGATGATATTTGGTTGTCTCGCAATAGGTATACCAAGTCAAGTTTTTACCTCGAGGATAAAGTCTGTCTTCGTCTTGGACGGCTTGAAGCCCTCGCTTCACTCAGGAGTACTCAGGACTCTACATAACTCACTCGTTACGTACAGGATCCAATATGCCGCCCGTGACTAAGATTGCTTTATCCCCTTAGTGCATAATCTACTATACTAGTACGTGTGACATAAACTCGCACTTATGTTACGCTACTCCTGTTACAAAGGACTGTTACTTAAGTCACGGAAAAACGTGGGTTTAGGTGACAGAGTGCTGTATTGTAAATACAAGAATCTCACGTCATTTATTTAAAACTAAGACAATCAGAAATATGATTATAACATTAATTAATTTGCCAAGTAATAAATCAAAACATTTCTATCTACTTTTCAAGCAAGCACAACTCTATGCCCGGTTATAAAAATTAAAAAAATAATAAATAAAAATGGCGGCGCATTTCCCGCGCACGCGCGCTCCAGCCATCGAGCTTGAAGCTAGCAGCTGCGGTGAGTAACGCAACCCAGTTGTTTCGCAGTCGCTTTGTGATGTCCGCGTTCGAATGGGCGGCGCAGGATGGGCGCGCGGCGAAGCGCGGGTTGCCGACGATTCTGACTTCGAAACCTTAAAAAACCTTCTAGCTTCCGAAGTGGGTTGGACAGTGGAGTATGAAAAGGACGGCGTCAAGGTCTGGGCGGAAGATGCTGCCCACGGCGCGCTTAGGACCGTTAAGGTATCAATCACCTTTTTATTAAAGAGCTTACTGACACGTTTTGTAATTAATGACACCACTAAGTTAATGCTTTGACGTTGGTTTCAACTAGTAAACATTAACTTTACCTTTAAAATAAACAAAACTAAAATTAAACATTAATTATGATTATTTGAACGACATTAAAAAATATATTACAGAAATTAACCGGGTTTTAACGACGACTGAAGCAAAAATATCGATTTTGATCCCAAATAAGAGGGACAGCAAATATTTGCCGGTTGACCGGTTATGTCGCTTTATTTAGCAGTTTGTTTAGGCTGTATTAATTCGCTGGGAGCTGTTGCTCTTGTTTGTTGTGTTTGCGTGCACGACAGTGCGGGGAGCCAAGTCCTTGGAACACAAATATGGGGACAATTAAACTCGTGGAGACTGGTAAAGTATGTTAAATTAAGTTTTCAAACTAATTAATATTCATTGTAATACTTGGGAGATTGTCTTTTGTTTGTATAGGGCTTTACAATTCTAACTATAAGTGCATTTGCTAGCCTTTTGTTGTATATGCCTACGTATTATCCTTTTACCTCTAGTATTCCAAACCAAAATAATTGATATTTTGGGTTTGGAGCAAGGATGTTAAAAAAAGTCAGATATATTCTCGCTAACAAAAAACGGTCATTCAATTCGGCCACCAAGCTGTACGTACAAGCACATTCAAACAATAGTTGAGCGCGGGTAATCGGCTCTGTGTAAACGGCGACAGAGTCTAGTTTTCCACGGAATACCCATGCACATACAAATGTGTGCGTGAGAGGCACTGAGAGGTGGCCGACTCCATAGACACAGTTTTTTGTTAGCGAGAATATGTCCGTTGTAGTCTGTGGTTTGGAGATAATGTTTTTTGTGTAGGGATGGAAAGGATTTTTGAGTTATATTGAAAACTTTATCAACTACGAACTAAAGCAAAATAATCACGATCCTCGCTGATTTGCCGCGGTATGACATTATATTGCCTTAGTTTTTAGGGTCCCGTACCCAAAGGGTAGCAATGTGTGTGACGTATTACTAATCCTCCGCTGTCCGTCTATCTGTTCTTCCGCCTGTCTGTCAATGGGCTGTATCTCATGAACCTTAACAGGTAGCCAGTCGAAATTTTCAAAGAATGTAAATTTCTATTGCCGCTATAACAACAAAAAATAAAAAATTAAGGGAGAAGAAACAAGAAACGCGTCTACGGAACCCTTCATGTACGAGTCCCTCTCGCACTTGGCCGGCTTTTTAATGTACTTTAGAACGTTTGTTTCTGGGGAGTCAAGATGCAAAAGTAAATACTTAACATATGTTAATATTATAAATGCGAATGTGAGTTTGTTACGCCTTAACTAAAGCTCTACCGATACGAAATGAAAATGAATAAGTTCTTTGTCAAAAAAAAAAAACATTTTTTATAAGTACAACCTTTTTTTCAGTGACTGTACTTTTTGTTGACTGTACTTGTATTGTCATCCAATATACTAATGTATACCAATTATCAAGTCAATCCGACCACTGGAAGTGGGTGAAATTCGTCCTGCAAGATTCCACCCGGTCAAACATACATACATCCATTGCGAGTTAAATAAAAGCGTGGAAAAATTAATGAAATGTGGCACGCAGATAGCCTATGGTATGGAGAAGGACATAAGCTATTTTTTATCCCGGCTGTGCGGGTGAAACCGCGGGGGAATAAAAATAATCAGGCTTTTTGACTCGTTTTTGGGTGGATCGATTTGCCTAAGCCCCTATTATTTCCTGAAGTCTAGATAAGATGGACTTCTATATATTTTTTCTTTCGATAGTTGAAAAGTTACTTTTATATATAACTAGGCATCTCTCGTTTCACCCGCGTTCCCGGGATGAAAAGTAGCCTATTTCCTTCTCCACATCATAGGCTATCTGCATGCCAAATTTCATGATGATCAGTTGAGTAGTTAAGGCGTGAAAGCGTAACAAATAAACAAACTCACTTTCGAAAGATATCAAGATTTTTTATATTTGTAAATTACGTAACAAAGCCCGTCTTAGCTGGCTGAACTTACTAACATACCCTCTCAGCTATATTATAGTCGATAATAAAGATAAACTAACGTTCTTAACGAAGATCTACAAAGAACCCGACAGGAATCTTAAAAATCGGGACAAAAAATAAACTCAGCGATTTCTTATAAACCCTAGCTAGTAAAACCGTTTCGTAAGAGTACCCAAGAGACTACGATAGACAATATACTTTAAACTAGCTTCCTTCCCACGGTTTTGCCTTTTATATACGATTAAGTCGGCAAAAAAGGAGCCCACCGCGATACCGTTTATGTTTTTGTAGCGACATCTATCAGTACACTAAGATAGTTCACACAGAGAAAGATAGATGGCGTGGCGCCACAATAACCTGCATCGCGCTTACGAAGTTTTCTCTAGAATCTGCATATAGGTACAGGTTGAAATTTTAGACGGGTCAGTAAGGGCAGCTATGGTCTTAAGTGACTGTCCTTTATTTCTTGAGTTATTGCAATCGGCATTTACAGATTTTTTTAAAAAGGTACAGTCAGCTAGAAAACGGTCATTAATGAAAAATATTTTTATTACCTTATTCGATCCTGTCTCCGACAAGGATCAACAGGCTCTATAAGACTAAGTTAGGTTAGGGTACTAGAAATATCAGAAATTGAAAAAATCTTTTCGCTTACATTTTGATAGGAAAATGTACCATAATGTAGCTTCCTTCCCGCGGTCAGAGGACAATCAAAGATTTTTTTGAATCAGATCCGTAGGTCCAGATATTACCTCCTCCATCCAAACTAACAAACAAACTCTTTGTAATATGAGTATAGACAAGTATTTATATGTGTGAGATGACGTAGCAGCTATACATACACGTTTTGAATGTTGTTCCTCTTCATTAACCACAAAGGCTTTGCGGTTGTGATTAGATATACTAATGGTATTACAACTCAGGGTGAGTTATTAATAAAATCATCTTTTGATGTCATGTTATATTCTGATACGAGATGGTGGGTCCATGCTACGCGAAGCGAGCACGAGCCGAGCCACGAACGAACAGGATTCGTTCGTTGTTCGCGTAGCGTGGACGGACTTGCGAGCTTCGAACGAGCATTCGTCTCGCGCTCGACTGCGTTCCGCCCTATTGTCATCGCGCTCGTTGTAGGCTCGTCGTAACGTCCACACTTGACATCGCGAGCAACGAACGAATTCTGTTCGTTCGTGACTCGGCTCGGTGTAGCATGGACGCACTATTAATATCTTTATGGCGCTTCGCCGATTGACAGTTTTTTGACGAACATAGGGATTCGCATCACGCTCGTGTTGTAGGCTCGAGCGCTCGTTCGAGACTCGTAGGTCGGTCCACGCTACGCGAATTTGTGCTTCACGTGTGCTCGGCCCGCGTAGCGTGGAGGCTCAATAACATTATTATTAAACACAACTTCTCTTTGTCTGTCTTTTTGACCGTTCGTCTTACTACGTATTTTACAGAATTTGACGTGATATTCTGAGTTACCAAGGCGGTACTTTGTGTTAGGTTTTAATCTATGTATCATTGCGTTTTGTCTATGAGAGCTGTGCAGTGATTTTTTGAAACAACTAGCATTTGATAATATATTTCTTTACCTTGCTACTTCTTCTACAATTAATCATAGGGGTTAATTTACAAGAATAGTACATAGATACAAGAATAGTACATAAATACAAGAATAGTACATCAAAATCCATTTTGTTAAGTAGTTTATATCATCAATAACCATTACGCGAGATGTGGTTGGACGTAAGCAAATTGCGAATCACCTTTATCGCTACCTATTTTAGTTCATACGCAAACATGTGTTATTGGAAATTATACATTACGTATTGATGGATAGGCATTATAATGCAATAACTATGATAGATGATGTACAAAGGGAAGGATGTAACCTTGGCAATATGCAGTCATCTGACGCTAATACCGGCTTATACAATATTAGATCGGATGTGGATGGGTATATACATCCTTAGCATACCCTTAGATTAAAAAAAGTTAAGATACGCTATCCACTTGATACGTTTAGAAGAGTATGAAATATAACGCAGTTACAAGGGAAAAATACATTTTCCAAAAATGGACTTAATTCCATTAAATACTGTAAATGCGTTGAGAATAGGGAATGAAAACCGGTTTCACCGAAAATTTAAAAACCGGTTATTCGGTACGGTTTTGACCAACAAGAAAAACCGGTTTCACATAACACCAAAACCGGTTTTTCAATTTTTTTCGGTTTTTCTTTCAATGTTTGGAAAAACTAAAAAAGGAAGATTTGCCGCCGTTTTTTAAACTGAGTGCAATGCAGTGAGTATTTTTGTGATGAGCTGGTAAGAAAATAACTTCAAATAATGATTGTTTTTATGATAGATATAAAACATGTAAAACTTTTTTTTGCAATACTTAGGTTGCAAACAAGCGTACGTCCCGCCTGATGATAACCAGTTACTCTAGCCTATAGATTCTTGCAACATAACGGTTATCACTCGCACGTTACCAACCCTCAACCTTTTTGAAGCGGGGAGCTCATTCCACAGCCTGAGCATCCACGATAGGAAGCTTCTTTGAAACCGCACAGTATGAGAACATATTGGTTCCAATGTGTGAGGATGGACTCCCCATCGGTGACTACGATGGATCAAGGTAACTGGGCATCAGGTCGATCAATTCTTCAGAACACTGTTGGAAAAGCGGTTGAACACACATAAGAAGGCAGGCAGAACAGATGTTGAGGGACATGTTCTAGAAATGAGGAGCCACAGCAAATAGACTTCTCTCAACGGTGAATTGCAGGCTTGCGTGTGATTTAGTGGGGTTGAAATAGACTAGGATTAGTCGACCCCAATCGGAGTCACTAGTTTGTGTACTCTCGATTTAAGACTTCCTTCGCGCCTTTTCTCCAATATAGAACGCGAGATATTTGCACGGTTCGTGTAATGAGCGTCCCATGTAATTTCATCAGCATAGCAATGAATGCTGGCAATAGAGAGTATATTGGCCCTGATTCTGTTGTTCACAACTAAACTAATTTTAATGTCACTATGTCTCTTTCTAACAAAGAACATAAGAAAAGGATGTAAGAAATTTAGTCCTGTCAAATTAGTCCAATGCTTGTTTTCAATATAAATTTAGTCGCCATCTATCGCGGTTACGCCTAAATACACGCAAAATAAGACGGCAAAGATTAATTTGACAACTTAAAATATGTTCTATCCTTTTTCAATAATGTTCGTAAGAAAGAGATGAGATGTGACTAAAATTAGTTTAGTGCGATTTACAACAGAATTGGCACCATTATTCATATGCTGGAGGAACAGTGTTGGGGATAATTTAGAGCCATTCGGGACGCCAGCATTAATGTCATGCTATCGGAGCAACTACTATCAACGAAGGCTCTTATGTATCTGCCAGACGGCAAGCAAGCAATCAGTCATGATTGGTGTTATTTTTTACCCGTCTGCACGACAGCAAAAACTAGGTAATTTTTTTTTATCTAAGGAAAACATTCGTATAATAATAACCACGTTTTAGTGTACACGCAAGTTGCTGTGCCGCTACAATATGCCATGTATATTACGTGTGAAATTAATATTATAACTAACGAAACATAAACGAACCGTGTAGTCTATATAAACGAGTATCTGATCTACAGAGTTAAATAAACGATTATTTCCATAAATTTTATGAAAAAGAAATGGATTGATTGTGTGAAAGATGATATTGGTAAGAAACGAGTGAATGTTGGTATAACGGATAGAAGAAGCGTACATATTGCGCCGATCCCAAATTATAGGGAACAGGACAGGCAAATGGTGATGGTGTCTTTGATGTTTCTTTTATACCCACTTCATTAACTTTAACTGACAATAATTCCTCAGTTTGCGATTTTTAAATCTTAGGCACGGTTATTATCTATAATTCGAGCTATAGAAATAACGTGAAAAAAAAACGAGCGAACATTTAAAAAACCGGTTTAAAACCGGTTAACCGGTTTTTTCATCTCATAACCGAAATAAAAACCGGTTTTCATTTTGCCACGGTTTTGCATTCCCTAGTTGAGAAATACCTTATTCAATTTGAAATAAAATTACCGCAAAGTATGGTCACTAGCCACGTGCACTGACTAGAGCTAGGCGCAAGCCGCCATTGCCCCACCCCTTTACTCCCTCGCACTCCCGTTGAGTATGACGTCTATATTTTAGCTTATTACATGATTTTCAAAATAATATTATTTTTATTTTTATTATTATAAAAAAATAAAGTATTTTTTATATTTTTTTTAGCACCGTATTATCGACCCTGACGCTCGTCGCTGACCAAAACAACAACCTGTACTTAAAGTGGCAGTTACACAGTTACCCCCTTACTCATAAAACGTTATTTAACTAATAAGCTGATTAAGTGGTCACCTAAATAACGTCAAATTGTTTGACAATTTATTTATTGAATATGACACATCAACAGCATACATATTAGACACATATGATAACAATTTAATGACAATATTCTGATATGTACACCAATTATAGATGTGTACAGCATTCACAACATTTGAAACGTATGCACGAATATTAAAAGTAAACTATATAAAATAAACATAAAATATAAAAATTAAAAAAAAATTGAACACAATGAAAAAACAAAATACAAAAATAAGGAGACAATAATACAATACAGTTATTTTGGTTGAAATGATTTCAGTACCCTACTTTTGAATTTGGGAAGTGAATCGTGAAATATGTCGATACCACATTCATCATCACTATTAACAATGTTATGCTCTTTACATACCCTTACAATCGGGGAGCTTAGACCGAGGTTCGTTCGAACTAAGGGCGTATGAAAGATGTTAGTTATGGCTTTTCGGGGAATATTACGTGGAACAACGAGAGCTATATCATTTCGTATCCCATCACAGTTAATTTGATTATTTACGACTTTGTAGAGGAAAACTAAATCGTTTAATATTCGTCGATCACGTAAAGAAACCATATTGAAGAAAGCCAGACGCTGATTGTAACTACACCGATGCGAAACACCTTGAGAGATAAAAGCCAAATGTCGCGTAAATGCGCGCTGAATGCTCTCTACACGTTGCGATTGTACGCTATAGAAGGGACTCCAAACTATAGACCCGTACTCTAGGTGACTACGTACTAAAGAATTGAAAAGTATAATTCTAGTGTACGGGAATTTAAATTCCTTACTATTACGCTTTAGGAATCCTAGCATCTGTGCAGCTTTCGCAACGACCGTGTCAACGTGCACCTTAAACCGAAGTTCCTTATCAATAGTAACACCAAGATCTTTTATAACATTGACTTTTTGCAATGGTGTCCCGCAAATATTATAGTTAGAATCCATAGATCTTTTCTTCCTTGTAAACCTCATATGGTAGCATTTATTTATATTCAGCTCCATGTGATTTCGGTCACACCATTCCTTAATGTTAGATAAATCTTCTTGAACTCGTTTTATATCATCTGTAGATCTTATAGTACGATATAATTTTAAATCGTCAGCAAATAAAAGGGCACTGCAGCTGCGTAAATTGGATGTAATATCGTTAGTAAAAATTGAAAATAAAATGGGACCCAGGTGAGATCCCTGCGGAACTCCGGAAATTGCATTGTAAGAGTATGAATCATATCCACAAACTGACACTGTCTGGAGTCTTTTTGATAAATATGACTGAAACCAATGTAGCAGTGATCCCATAATGCCGACGTGTAGTAATTTATCCAAAAGTATCGAGTGACAGACCTTGTCAAAGGCACTGGTGAAGTCCGTGTAAACTGTATCAACTTCATTACCATTATCAAGCTCTTTCGACAAATCAGAAACGAAAGTAAACAGATTAGTAATAGTGGAGCGACCCGTACGAAATCCATGTTGGCAGGAGGATAAAGCAATTTCTACATGTCTTGTTAAAATGGGACATAGTAATGCCTCAAATAACTTGGAGAAACACGATAAAATTGCGATAGGACGATAATTCTTGGTGTTACTATGATCGCCTTTTTTATATAATGGGATAATCTTAGCTTTCTTCCATTCATCGGGAAAGCAACCATCCTTCAAAGAACAATTAAAAATTAGGGTTAAAGGTAAGGATAGAGCACTGCCACAGCGCTTAACAAAGACTGAAGGTATGCCATCTGGGCCAGCTCCCTTAAAAATGTCCAGTTGTTTTATCTTTATAACTACTTCGCGTTCAGTGAAACTAACGTTTCTTAAGCAACTATCATGAGTTCGATATAGATTTACATTAAGGTTATGTACTTTGCAGTTGGAACTATAGATAGAAGAAAATTGCTGAGCAAATAGATTAACTATTTCGAGACCAGTATTCGCGAGTGTATCATGATCATCATGCATACTAGCAGGAATTGATGAGGTCATATGGTTTTTACTTTTAATGTACTGCCAAAACAGCTTAGGATTATCTTTAATATTGTTTTCAATGCTGTGCTTGTAACGGGAATAGCAATCATGATACAGATTGTGACAATGATCACGGAGGAATTCGTAAGATATTTTGTCTAATGGATTATTGTATGTACGATACCTGCGTCTGAATTTTTCTTTCTCGGCTAGTCTTTTAATGAGAGAGTTAGTAAACCATGGAGGAAATTTACGTTTAGTTGGATTACGTTTAGGTACATACTTTTTTATAACCCCCCATAAAACGTCATAAAATACTGAAACCATTTCATTTACATCATTACACTCAGAAAATGCCACTGGCCAATCAAATGCTTTTAAATCACAAGTAATATATTCATAGTTGGCTTTAAAATAGTTGAACATAGTATTCTTTTGTGGTTGAAGGGACTGATTCAGATTTACATTAGGCACAGTTACTAACAGACCAGGATGATAGCCATCCAAATTGCAAATTAGGTTCAACGGTTCTTCAACAATAACATTTGTTAGGTTACTTAGGACGAGATCTAGCATTCGGCTGCCCGAATTAACAACATTATTGAATTGATACAAATTGTTAATTGACATAAAATCTACAAATGAGTAGCCCACTGAATTGTTATAGTTGTCAGGTCTCATGTAACTGGTATCGCTGTCTTTAGACCACTTTAAGAAAGGGAGATTAAAGTCACCCAGTATCACTACATCATCTACAAAATTCATTACCTTACTCGCATTGTCAATGTATTTGTTAAGAGTTTCTAAGCACGAAGGGGGAGGTAGGTATACAACTCCAATTGCCAACTTTTTTATCTGATTATTATTAGACTTACGCTGAATAACAATCCACAAATCTTCGCAATCACTCTCCCATGAATTTATACGAGTAGATGGAATATCGCTAGAAATGGCAACAAGTACGCCACCTCCGTCCTTTTTCGAATTATTTGTAAGTAATCGATCCCTACGGTATACCGTGTACCTTGAATCAAAAATTTCGTTGCTATTAATATTAGAATTTAACCATGTCTCTGTTAATACGATGACATTATAATTAGATTGTAAGACATTTGAGTAAGCAGTATTTGTTTTTGTTCGGATACCCCGAACATTCTGATAATACATATCTATGGAATCGAATTTTAAGCTTAAACACCAAAATAATTACTACATTAATCATTAAGAAGAAATTAATTTTAAACTGTCGAGACCACGAATAAGATGAGCTTGACATGATTCGTCTTTACGTACGTAGATACGGCCACTTCGAACCCACACAAACTTGTAATTAGCTTCCTTGGCCTTCTTGCGAGTGGCAGCATGCAAAGCCTTGTTGGCTGGGGTGAGATGTTCAGCGACAAAGACGGGAACGCATGGTCCACCTAATCCAAGGTGTTGAGAGCTCAATTTATCATTAGAATTTGCTTTATTGAACTTAATCACTGACGCAAGAACGGAATCACGTATTAGTGGGCTTCGAAGTTTAACCACCACTGACCTAGGTTTGTTATTTTCTTTTGACAGCTTTGCAACTCTCGTAGCATTCAAGATGTCTGCTTCACCGATAGGACTTCCGACAGCTTTAGTTAGTTGTAGTACTGTCTTCACTAGGTGCTCAGATCGGTGTTCAGGAATCCCATTGATTTCCAAGTTGTTTTCGCGCAAAAATTGTTCAGTTATAGTAAGCCTCGTGGAAAGATCGTTAACAGTAGATTGCAATGTTACATTGTCAGATTGCAGTTTGGATATCACGGAAGATTTTTCTTCTACACAAGCTTTAAGTTCTTCATATTTTAAATTAATGAAAGACATCGATTCATGGTATTTACACATTTGTTGATTGATTGCTTTTAACTCCTCAGTTACCTGAGCTCTAACAACTGCCATCATCTCCTGTTTTATCACATCCCTAATATTATCCAATGTTATACAATCTGAATTCTGGCGCAGTTTTGTTCTCATGGTGATGTTACTACAGGAAGCAGACTCGTTCAACATTAAAGTTCCATTATCATCAGAGGTCGGTGACGTGACAGCGCGGATACTTGAGTGAATAGGAGTATTAGTGTTGTCAATTTTGGGTTGTTTACTACGGCACTCTTGACATTTCCATACACGTTTTTGCTCTTTGGTCATACTATTAAACTGTTTCTCGGTTAAAGTAGCGCAGAACAGATCATATTTAAGCGAACAGTTGGAGCATATCAGCATTTCCCTAGCTTTTATAATACTTTTGCAACCGGCACATTTATTAGTAGAAGCCATTCCAAAGCGTGTCGAAAAAATTGCAGTAAAAAAGACTTAATGCGTAAGCGTAGATTCTAAGCTGTAAAGCGCTTCAAGCGGAGAAAGCGCTGAGTGATGTATCGCTGCGCTCGAGCGGTAGGTATGCGTCGAAGCGGGCGCAGTGCGAGTTGTCGTAGGTCAGGTTTGAAATTCACTTAATAACCTCCAAAATATTTATGCTTATTACTCACGAACCCGACGAATTCTATAGATGATATTGCTTCACTACACAGCACTGTTTTTAAGCTTTAAGTCTGTACATAACACGGTAAATAATAGTTAAATTTTACCACAATTATATGCAAAAACGTACGAGAGGAAACGATATACGTGTTTACGCCCAAAGGTCGCGTTCCAGTTTTTTACATCACACAATGACATCAAGGTGACGTTATTTATTTGACCATTTATAGCGTTTATGAGTAAGGCCGTAAATTACTAATGAGAAGAAAGCTCCTCTTTTAAATTTTAATCAACCTATTGAGCTTGCATCAGTTAGGCTAATCTGCTATGACGAGCTAAGCGACGCGCAAGGGCCACTACCTACCTTTTCAAGAAGCGCTTCGTAATTTTATTGAACCCTTTGGTTTGGATTATACCAGATAAACAAAATTCTCGGGATATGATGTCAATAGTGAACTTATTCAACATATTTTCAATAACATAGCTCTTAATCTCTTATACTTTAGATATCTAAAAAACCCCGATTTCGTCACTGACTCACTGATGATCATCAAAACTCTAAGGGTACTTCCTGAAGTCGTAGAAAGCTGTTTGGTATGTAAGCTTGTATTAGTACACAAACAACAAAAAAATCTAAAAATTGGAAAATTTATCCCCTTTATATTTTTATTAGGCTTGTAGAGTTAGGGCGTGTAGAGTTTTAAGCTTGGCTCTACATGAGATCTGATAACTTTTTTGCGGTGCGAGCCATATGGTCTCGTCTTGGCAACATTTTAAATGAAAATGTTTTTGGTGGGATTCTGTTGTCGTGTAGACAACAGTGACATATCTTTCCCAATTTATCGTCTAAGGTAAAACTCCTAAATACCTACAGGAACTTTACTAACTAACTAACCTACCTAACTCAACCGTTAGTTTTAAGTTAGTTGGAAACCACGAAACATATTCTACTCGCATAGTAATTTTAGCGAGTATTACATCAAAAGCATTGCATCGAGGATCAAACAACGCTTTTAATTTAATACAACTTATAATATTCATAAAAGGCAGCGATAAGATAAAGCTTTGAAAAGGCTCAGAGAATCACTCAACATAGTAAATGAAGTTATAAAAGCAGAGGGACAAATGTATAGGTATTTGTATAGAACTGGCACGTCTGCTATCAAGTTTTTTGTTTAACCATTTTTGTAAAAGGCAATCTATGTTGAGATTTTTAGTATATTTTTATATTCCCATCATATCTGTACTTTCTTTTTAGTTTTAAGTGCGAATCGGGTGGTATAGTCAAAGTGCTTCTTTACTACTGCTGATATACGTAATCTCAGTTACATTGAGCTATTATTACTACGTATAGAGAAGCTATCGTAAGCAAAAGTTATGTCCCATTTTTTAGAGTCAGCTAAATTTCTCTTTAGCACTGAAACAATAATTAGTCGTCTAAGCAGGCTCACACTCTAACAGACAGTCGTTTTAGGAATATTTTTCTCGCAAACACCGTGATTTGCGTTTTTTCATCATTCTACAACAACAAGTGTGGCATGGGCTCACTTGAACGGAACATAGTTGTGATGTGTGGCGTCTTCTCTATATGTCTACTTTGCCTACTATAATAATAGCTCAATGGTTACTTACTGAAAGAAATTGTAGTTTTTGAGACTACAAAGCACTATTACAACGATCCTGGTCCCCACAGACCGATGTAAGATCTTTCAACACTTTGATGTCGTTACACAACTTAACAATGACTAGTAATCCCTTAAAGGGATCCAATATATTTTTGATATCTCACAAAGGGATCGAAGGGCAACGATATTTAAAGAGGTATTAGGAGAAAATTCTTTGATAGCAGAATAAATTAAGGGTCTAAGATTAATGATGATGCTGGAACGTGCAGCCTGGCGCTCAGGGGAATATACGAAACGCTTATCGTCTAGTTTAATTTGTATTTTTTTACTGTGTATAACCGTAATCTCACCATGGTAAGTGATGTGGCCGAAGGTGGTAAGCACACAAAGCCTAGAAGGAACTAGCTCTCAAGTGCAGCTGTCGGAACACCGCTAGGTGCTTGGCAACAATCAACTTGAGGGTAGTTGCTAGCCAGGTGGGTACTACAAAGTACTCTAATACCGTGCTTTGATTATCTCACGATGTTTTATTTCACAGAAAGCTCAAGATGTCGGATTCAAACTCGGTACCTTCGTCTTGGCATCCGACGTCACCACTATCATCGCCTTATCGTTCAGTTTTTAGAAGCCTGGTGTATATTAATCTTAGGCACAGACTATTTAATATGTCTTAGGTGATAGAGATAGTGTCTAGTTTCGAATACTACAATGAATTTGAGCTGAAAACATCGTCAGGATACTATAGCACGGTATTAGGGTACTTAGCTTACCCACCTGGGGCCCAATTCTCACTTCCCTCGAACTAGCCTTCGAATCGAACTTTCGGTTCGGGACGGTTCGAGTCCTATTGGACTGTAAAATTTCGAGGGGCGGAGTCAATTCGATCGGTCCCGACCAATCAACGCTCTAGCTGACTGGTTTCCCTTCTAAATATGCCGGCCTTGAAATTGCCAGAATAACGTAACGTTCGTAAAAGTTAGAATTCGTGCTTTTTTCGATCGAGCGATCAGTTTCGATTGGGTGAGAATTGGGCCCCTGGCTGGGAAAACCTGTCACAAAACAGGCAAACACTTTCATATGTTCCAGTAGTTACATTTGTGCTACCTTCCGCACAAGAGTGTAAAAAAAACTCTATACAAGTCACTATCTGTGATGTATAAAATGATAAAGATGGCGATAGTTTTGGAGTTAGGCATTCAAAAAATAGTAAGATTACGTACGTAACGTAGATAGACATAGAAACCAAATAAATTGCAGCGAACTCTATTCCGAGTTGTTAATTGAGAATTTCCCTCAGAGTTTGAGTTCAATTTAAATCCCAAGTTTTATTTCTAGTTTACGAGTTACATAAGACCTTTATTTATAGCCCGCCATCATAATAAATAAACGTTAAGCTTCGTGCCGGTTGTAAGGTGACATTTATTTCAGTGTACAGGAAATTAACTAACATTAATGCTCTGAAACACTTTGTGCGAGAGGTTTTCGGTGGTATGCTAGTTCTTGAATATATTATGGTGTAACAGGAACCTAGGTTATATCGGGAAATCACATGTAAAAACTCTAATAAATAATAAGCTTGTGTTTTACAATACTTTGACTATGGTATGGTAAGCCTCGAAAGGTCAGGTTCTCATGAGCAGCTCTGGTACACTCGAATCAACTCAACTCGTAATCTCATTCGGTAGGTAGGCAAGATCGTCAAAACCAGATGCAGTTTGTGTCTCACTTTGTTTCCCTTACCGAAAGCTCAAGTATTTGGATTATCCAAGTAGGTAAAAAATATTATAGGTATGTTTCCTGGGTAAAAAAATGGTTATTCATGTTAGTCCGTCAGTTAGATTATTACCAAATCAAAAATTGACAAAGATAAAGCACATCAAAGTTCGGGAGTGGGGGGCTCGTGACTTCACTTTTGAGTAAAATGTGTACTACAACATGACGTCACATGGAGCTTCAACACACCATATCTTCGTATTTTTTGTTTAAGAGCACTCAAGTCGCCATACTTTTCATACAAAACCTCTGTACTTATTATGGCGTTGTTAAACATTTTTCGTTAAATGTTTTGAACAAATTAGTATCTTGTGCACTATATCTAGCCGTGTATCTAGGCGAAATAAAAAAAAAGTGTGAAACAAATTCAGTAAAAGCCTCCGAAAAACAGCGTTTTTGCTCAAATTTTACCTGAACTTTGGCCATATCTAATGTACCTATAAATTTTAAAAGTAAAGAAAACATTTAGATACCAGGCTTGCAAATGTATTGGAGATTCTAAATAACTAACTTCTTTTTCACAAACTTGTAAGATTTTTTCACAAGAAGTACACGCCTGGAACAAGTTTTATGATATGCGAAATCATAAATGACGACCTAGCGAAGCGGCCGCGAGTGATCAGCGGAATTTACCGACTGATAACCGACGGCTCTGATGCTGTCTCAATTTTTTCGCAGTCAAACATTACGTTGGATTAAACAACAAGCTTTTAGACTATGCTTGCGTTGAAGTTGCGCCGGCCACAGAGGGCCGCCTTAATTGACGAAAGAAAAAATGACTGTCTAATATTCTTTGGTAATGTAAATAACGGACTAAAAAGTTAGGCTATTGCTAGAAACGCCAGATAGTTCTTAAACGGTTTGATTAATCTGGGTACAGAACAAAGAAAGCGAGAAGCGAATCGCTGAGAAAAATATAAAAGAAAAATATTAACATCTAGATGCCCCTAGGGGCTGAGCGTATTTAACTTTATTCAAATAACATTACAACTTTTCTGGAGATGGCCTTTGCGACTTATAAGGAACTTTGTTTATTTAGGCTTTATTCGATTTGAAACTGAAAAGGAAATAAGTCTACTTAATGTGGCTTGTCAGAGAAAATATTTAACAAGTTGCTTACCAAATATGAACTGTAATTACCGCTTAGCAAAAACGATATTTACGCGGTGATTGACAAGTAGAAATAGGTAAAGTGGTAACTCTACGTTGCCGACAAAGGCTAGTAGAGTTACCACTTTACCTTTAGTAGTTATTTGTTTTTTTTTAATACTACGAAGTCGGTAAAAAAGCGTACGCCCCGCTGGTAAGCGGTTATCGTAGCCATATGGGCGCTTGCAACACACGAGGCAAACTCATGGATTACCGACCCTGCCCCCCTCCCCAATGAGCTCTGGTGACCTTCCTTACTCACACGTAGGAACACAACATGAAGTTATTTGGCTGCGATATTCTGTAAGGTGGAGGTACTTCCCCAGTCGAGCTGCTCTTTGAGCGAACAAATGCTACGCTCTACCGCTCTTAACATTTTTGGTTCTTTATTTATTTGTTCAAATTCCCATTTTTTGTCCAAACTCTCTTGCCTAGCAGTATAACGTATATAACTTTTGCTTGAGAATAGTCAAACTAATTTTATAAACTTTACTGTCCCCTGCGGTTTCACCCGCGTTCCTAGGATAAAGAGTAGCCTATGTCCTTTTCCATACAATGGGCTATCTGCATGCTAAATTTCATGATGATCCGTTGAGTAGTTGAGGCGTGAAGGCGTAAAAACAAACAAACAATCTCATTTTCGCATTTATAATATTATTATACTAGCTGTCCCTCTCGGTTTCACCCGCGTTCCCGGGATAAAGAGTAGCCTATGTCCTTCTCCATACCATAGGCTATCTGCATGCCCATCATGTTGATCCGTTGAGCAGTTAAACAAACTCACTTTCGCATTTATAATATTAGTTAGGGTTAGGATTTTACCGTCAGTACCAGCAGCATTGTTTCAACCATCCTCAGTGAGTAATTAGGTACTATATTTTAAAATCACCTTCCACAAGGGACAGGACAATGACCCGATGTCCTATGTATCCTTAACATGACGCCTAAAAGCCTAAGTGGCTACTTCAACAAACTACATTAACATTATTCTAAAACTTTGGTCTGAATCTCTTGAATATTCACAGCAAACTCTGGAGATGTGAATTTATACAGGCTCTAACGTAGGCTGAATTCTCGTGACAGTTGTTGACCGTCTAGTAAAGTTATTTTAACTCTGACGATGATAAGTAAACCTGGGTTATTTTACTGGATGACAATGCTCGACTTTTCTTGTTACTATGGAGGTGGCATAATTTATGTATTGAATATTTAGACGGTTGATCAATTGAAAGGCTTCTAGGGTTAGTATGCTGTCGACTTTCGATCGAACACCTAAAAATCTGCTTTATTTATCTTACGTGAAGGCTCTTTTCGTACTACCAAAGTCTAAGGAAAATCTGTCTAACGGTAAATCTCGTGAATACGTCGCGTTTCTAAATGAGGTCTCTCACTTTTGTGAAACGCGGTGACGTCAAATTCTACGACGAAAAATGATGTTGCAAATAGGCTCTTTTATTCTGCGTTCTATATAAATTGTTGGCGATGCAAAAAGAGACTACGCTAGGACATTTTGGATACAGCTTCCATGTTGTGTACCCAGAAACTTAGCATTTCCAATTAGGCGAACATTTATTGACCAATGCCCGGCAAATGTTTACCATAAGTTTTTTCCCCGATGTCGACAATTTAGAGAGAAATAACACAGTAGTAGAAGTAATACATAGAGTTGTGTTGTAGTATTTTGTGCCTTAAAGTTTTCAAACTAGGTCATAGTATTATGTAATTGCGAGCAGTGCAAATTCCTATACCGTAGGTAGAGTCTACGATTCGTAGCTTAAGCTACGTGGATTTTCGTAGCACTTTGTTGTATTATCACAATCCAGCCATAAGTAGAAAATACGCTTTGAAATTGGAAATTAGTGAACGTAGTAGGATTAGATGCCAGAAGATAAAAGCCTGGCGTATCTGGTGTACGAGTCCATAAATGACTTACCATGGTGATATTGTGCTTTGTCGCATACTACATAGTAAAGGAAAACAAGCATATAATCGTGTTTGAAATCGATCTGTGCAATGTCAAAGCTCACAAACTGTTGCTCTCAACTAGTATGTATGCAGTAACTCAGCAGGTGTTTCTGCCGCATTTATAGCAATTTGCCGTTGGCTTTTTTAGGTCATCGGACTATCGGGGGAGTGCCTTATGATTACTTTAGACTATGTACTTTTAAATGTAGAGCCGGAAAATACTCTTTCACCAACAAGATTCATGAATGATGAAACTTTGCTTGGGAAAAATACTTGGAGAATAAAACTATTGAAGCGAAAATATTTTTGAAGCATTTCTTACTGTATAATTCGAATTAAAGAAATGTACTACAATCTTTAGGTCTACTGACTGCTGAGATATTTAATAATCATGTATTTATCTATTAAAGTATCTATTATCTAAAAGTAGTATATATATGTGCTCCATCTTTACCTGTTTTACTTAGTGCAAGCTCAGCTTTGTTTTTATACTAACAAGTATACGGCCCGCCTGATGATAAGTGGTTACCGTAGCCTATGGACTTGCAACACCAGGGGTATTACTCGCGCGTTGCCGACCCTGCAGAAATCTCTTCACACCCTTTTTGAAGAACCCCATGCTGTACTCCATTGGGAAAACCACAATCTGAGCGTCCGCGGAAGGAAGCTTGGAGACCAAACAGTTCGAAACCATTCTAAACCTTTACAAATGGACAATAATATTCTCCTTTCAAGGTTTTATGACCGGTGGCTTGTGATCCACGTTGATATCTTAAGTAAGGACTCCTCCTTACTACACATAAATAATCTCCTTTTCGTTGTGCTATGTTCAGGTGGTGTCAGAATTCGAGGACGTGGAGCCGGACGCTCTGTACGACGTGCTGCACGACCCCGAGTACCGGTCGGTGTGGGACACGCACATGCTGGCCGCCGAGGACGCCGGACACATCAACGTTAACAACGACGTCGGCTACTACGCCAGTAAGTGTACTTATACTTATTAGTAGGGGATCATCTGCCACTGCTCAACTTATCATATGCCAATGATATTATAATATTTCTCTTTTTATTATAATATCATTGTGAGCAGCGCTCAGGCAAAGAATACTATTAGGTACTACGGAAAGAAGGGACACTCACATCCCCCACGCGAATTTAATGTCGTCGGCAATGTAGTGACTTGATAGTATACTTAATAAGGGGGTTTTGGGATTTGCGGGTGAAACTGTAAATCCATTTTGGAGTATTTTGACGCAACTTAGGATTTATTTTCGGCCACCATGGGCTTTCGTGCTCCCTAAGTTCTGGTCGAATATCACGACAATTATCCGCAGGGCTCTTGTTGTCGCTAACGTGCCTTCCGTACTGGAACCAGTCGGTATTGCGCGGGGCGATGGCAAGAGACCGGATGGTAAGTCTTTGATCCCTTGGAGTGTCGGCAAGTCGCTGGTGTGGGATGCCACATGTGGTCGATACACTCGCGCCTTCTCACTTACCGGCGACTTGTAAAGCTGCAGGGGCAGCTGCGGCCAGTGCGGAAAATTCAAAAAATACGCATCGATTTGACCCAATTATATTTTTATACCTTTTGCGGTCGAGACCATGGGAACGTGGGGGTCCGAAGCTCGCCGTTTTACTCGCACTTTGTCATCAAAATTGATCGAGACCTCCGGAGACCAGCAGCTTTTTCCGCCAACGCGTCAGCTTGGCTATCCAAAGAGGAAACGCTGCCAGCCTTCTGGGAACCTTGCCGTTAATCGGAAGCAGCAACAGACTTGAGGAAATTTTCTATACATAGATTGTATTTTGTACATATTTGTTGTAAATAAGGATTTACTGTATTTTATAGCACAGATTCATAAATACGAGATGATAATGAAGCGATCGCGTTATGTCGCATGATACTATTGAACACAAGTAAGATTATCACTGTTTTATGGAATGTCAGACACGTACCTACAATAAATACTACTCATTAGGATATGATATTCTGAAGCGTACTTACAGAGGTAGCTGACTTCATTATTACCATATAAATAGTTCGCAATAATTTTGGCACTGTCGTAGTAGTACGATTTTTGTCTTTAATATTAAAAAAAGAAATGCCGACGCTGCGTCTAGACTGCGACATTGAACAGGATGGAATACGCTTAATAATATATAGTGAAAAGACAAGTGGAATTTGTGTGCAAAAGAATGTTCCACGTGAGTTTAGGTGACGTGAAACGAAGCGAGCGAAACAAACAAAAAGTTATACATTTTTAATAAGTTGTGGGCGAATGCGCCGGTTTTCTGTGTATCCATGAACACACATGGCGCTCTTCCATCTTGAAAATTCATGTTTTCTTTTCCAGAGATGACGATAAGAGATTTTGTTGATGAGTTTTTAGGAATAAGGTGTAAGGTGAATAAATTTCAAGTGACGAGAAAAAGAATTTTCAAACTGCTAACTTTTGAATGATATTAATCTCCCTTGTACAAAGTGGTAATTTACATAACATTACCTATCCATCATTCCAAACTACCTGGTATCCAGAATTATATTTACAACCTAATCTTTAATCAAATGCTTATTTTGCATATTGATATCTTTTGTGTGAGAAGTTTTTTTTGTGAGATTTGTAAGTTGGTTCCTTATAAAATCTCATCGACTCACCAACCTTCATCCTCTTTTCAATCACATCTGTGATAAACAAACTGTGCACGTGAAAGTAATAAAAGCAACTTTCTTCGAAATCCACTACAAGTTAGAATATGGCCCATAAGCAGTAATATTGAGGATCCACTCAGAATAAGCGAGTAATTTCCAATAATAACGAAACCCAATCGAGGCACTCTTGCCAGACTGTAGACGTGACAAGTGCCGCGAATGGCCGCCGGGCGGGCCCGGGCGCACCAAATATGCCTATCTAGGCGTTTTGTAGGGATGTCACACGTATACTTTGTTTATCGATAAAACCAATTTTGTTGCTTAGAAAACGTTTTATTATCTACTATTCGATTACTGGCTTAATTGAATTTCATGAAAAAAAAACGTTAAATGGTTATCGCAAGGTTTTTTATAATTATTCAATTACTGGATAGTAGGTATTATAGTACGGTGCCATGATATTTATCTACTATTCGATTATTTGCTTAATTGAATTTCTTGAAAAATAAAACATTGTAAAATGGTGATCACAAGGTTTTTTATATTCAATTACTTTATAGTAGGGCTTGTGAACGTTTAGTAAACATTTGACAATTTCTGCACGTTGGCAATCTCTGCCCATGCGTTTAGATAAAGTTCACACTAATAATAACAATCAATGTTCTTATAGCGTTGGCCTTGCTAGCAAAAATCCTATTACAAACACCTTTTGTTTTTACATAAGAGGTAAAAAACCTACGCCATCAAGGATTGAATGGGAATTTTAAGAGAGGTAGGGCAAACGGGCATAATTTCCCGTTCAAAATTCGGAGCAGCCCAACTGGGGAAGTACCTCCACCTTACAGAAGATTGCAGCCAAATAACATCACTTTAATGTGGTGTTGTGTTCCTGCGGTGAGTAAGGTCGCCAGAGCTCCATGAGGAGGCGCTGTGCTGGTAGTGTGTGGGGACCTGCGGTGTAGAACTGCCGTAGGACTGTGCAGGCGTGGCGTGTTGGTGCGGCGGTCAGGGAGACCCGGTGAAACGGCTGCCCGCTGGCCGCCCGCAGGTTGTAGGGGTCCCGAACCCAGGGAGCACCTAATCTCCGCCCTGGGAGGCTGGCCCGCCGCCTTGCGCATAATCCCTGGTGCAGTTGGTCGTGCCGGAGGAGGAGACCGGAGTGGACTCGGCCGACTGTGTCAGGGGGGGACCGGGGGCCCTTCCGGCTGCCGCACCAGCAAACCACATCACCTGTACAGCACTCCGGTGAAATGACACTGCGCTTTGTCTCCTCCACTGCCCGCACAGCAACTTCTCCCAACCCCTCTTCAAACTCTTATCACATGGCCAGAAAAAGGAAAATAAATAGTTTATCAGCGGCCACCCCGTCCACATTTTCTGTGGACTTCTGTAACATAAGGGGACTTCACTCTAACCTCAGTGCAGTCCACCAACACCTTGAGACTGCACAGCCGACCCTGTTATTCCTTACCGAGACGCAAATATCCTCCCCTGACGATACATCATATCTACACTACCCCGGGTACAAGATGGAGCACAACTTTGTGCGCCGTGCCGGGGTATGTATGTAAGTCAGGGAGGATATTTGTTGTCGACGTCTTCATGGCCTTGAAGACCGGGACCTGTCAGTTTTGTGGGCGCGCGTAGACCACGGCGGTCACACCCGAATTTACGCGTGCCTTTACAGGTCCCACAGCGGTGACGTGGACACGATTCGTCTATTTGAGCACCTGCAATTGACGACTGGCATAGTACTTGAGCGGTATCCTTCTGCGGAGTTGGTGGTTCTAGGAGACTTTAACGCTCACCACGTTGAGTGGCTTGGTTCTCGGATCACCGACTTCGCAGGGAAGACTGCTCACGACTTTGCCCTGGCCTATGGCTTCTCGCAACTGGTTCTTTCTCCTACGAGAATCCCAGATATTGAAAGCCATACAAGCTCCTTACTGGACCTTCTGCTGACTACGCGACCGGACAGCTATGTAGTGACAGTGGATGCGCCACTCGGCTCATCGGACCACTGTCTCGTCCGGTCGCAGGTGCCTTGTGCGCGGCCCGTTTCGCTCCGGTCACCCGGGCGTCGTCGCGTGTGGCACTATAAGTCAGCAGACTGGGATGGATTGCGTGAATTCTACGCATCGTACCCGTGGAGGCAGCTTTGCTTCGCATCAGATAATCCTGACACCTGTGCAGCTGCCGTCGCTGAGGCGATACTGGCGGGAATGGAATGTTATATCCCAAACCCGCTAGTGGCTGCAGGGATGAAGAAACGACCGTGGTTTAATCGGCCCTGCAAAGATGCTAGACAAAATAAGCAGACTTTGTATGAGGCTTGGACCACGGCCCGAACTAATCAGGATAGTAACATCTCTGATGCGAAACGCAAATTTAACGCTGCCTCGAGATCCAGTAAGCGAATGATTGCCAGGGCTAAGTTCGATTTCGTCGGCAGGTTTGGTGAGAGGCTGACTAGCCTTCCTTCTGGAAGTCGTGCTTTTTGGTCTCTTGCAAAAGCTGCTGAGGGGAACTTTTGCCAGTCGTCCTTGCCACCACTACGTAAGCCGGACGGAAACTTGGCCCATAGTGCTAAGGAGAAAGCTGATGTTTTAGGCTCTCTCTTTGCCTCGAACTCGACTTTGGATGATGGGGGCGCCACACCGCCTACCATCCCGCAGTGTGCCAGCTCCATGCCGGAGATAAGCATAACCCAACGGGAGGTCCGGCGGGAATTGCTTTCCCTGGACATCCATAAGTCGAGTGGGCCAGACGGCATACCGGCAGTGGTACTGAAGCGGTGTGCTCCTGAATTGTGTCCAGTATTGACGCGTCTTTTCGCACTTTCCTACACCAAACAGGAAGTCCCGTCTTCGTGGAAAACTGCCCACGTGCACCCAGTGCCCAAAAAGGGCGACAGATCAGACCCGACGAATTACAGGCCTATCGCTATCACCTCCCTTCTCTCCAAAGTCATGGAGCGTGTGATCAACACGCAGCTTTTGCGATACCTGGAGGATCACGAGTTGTTGAGCGACCGACAATATGGCTTCCGCCATAGTCGCTCAGCTGGTGACCTCCTTGTGTATCTCACGCACCGTTGGTCACTCGCCATCGAGAGTCAAGGTGAGGCATTGGCAGTGAGCCTAGATGTGGCGAAGGCGTTCGATCGGGTCTGGCACAGGGGTCTTCTCACGAAGTTACCAGCATACGGTCTTCCCGAGGGATTATGCAAATGGGTCGCCAGCTTTCTGTCCAGCAGATGCATAAAAGCCGTCGTCGACGGTAGTTGCTCCGATAGCATGGATATAAATGCCGGCGTCCCGCAAGGTTCTGTGCTGTCCCCAACACTGTTCCTTCTGCATATCAATGATATGCTGTCTATTGACGGCATTCATTGCTATGCGGACGACAGTACAGGAGACGCTCATTATACGGGCCGTGCAAATATCCCTCGTTTCGAGGTGGAGGAAAGCCGCGAATGGCTGGTGTCTGTAATCGAGAGTACACTAACTTGTGTCTCCGATTGGGGTCGACTAAACCTAGTCCATTTCAACCCCACCAAGACTCAAGCCAGCGCGTTCACCGCTAAGAAAACCCCATGGTCTGTGGCTCCAAAATTCCAGAACACTTCCTTGAACATCAGTCAAAGCATCGGGATCCTTGGCGACGACATCTCTAGCGACGTTATGTTCCGAAGTCATTTGGAGGACAAGGTTAGGCTGGCATCCAAAAAGCTTGGAGTGCTCAACAGAGCGAGGCAGTACTTCACATCGGGGCAAAGGCTGCAACTTTATAAGTCGCAGGTCCGTCCTCATATGGAGTACTGCTGTCATCTATGGGCGGGAGCTCCTGGGTACCAGCTTGAGCCTTTAGACTCGGTTCAGCGACGTGCCATCAGAATTGTTGACGATCCCGAGCTCACAAGCGGTTTAGAACCACTCAGTCTGAGGAGAGACTTTGCCTCGTTATGTGTGTTCTACCGCTTGTACAACGGGGAGTGTTCTAAGGAATTATTCGACATGATGCCCACGGCTACCTTTCACCATCGCAACTCTCGCCATCGACAGGGAGTCCATCCACACACATTGAAACCAGAATTGTTTCGAACTGTGCGGGCTAAAAGGAGTTTTCTTCCGCGGACGCTCGGACTGTGGAATGAGCTCCCTGCCGTGGTTTTCCCAATGGAGTACAGCATGGGGTTCTTCAAAAAGGGAGTGAAGCGGTTTCTTCAGGGTCGGCAACGCGCGAGTGATACCCCTGGTGTTGCAAGCGTCCATAGGCTACGGTAACTGCTTACCATCAGGCGGGCCGTATGCTTGTTTGCCACCTAAGTGGTATAAAAAAAAAAAAAAAAAAAAAAAAAAATGGGAACGAGTGAATGAAAGAACAGCTTCTGCACGGTTCGATAAAATCTTTTCTAAGCAGCTTATTCGAGCGAGGAGTTGATAGAATCCGTCGACAGTATTACAGGGTGGAAAAGATAAACTGTCAATAAAATTGATCGTCGTTTTAACGGTAGCCATTAAATATAAACTGTTCTCTGTCACTTTTATTTGTTTGTTGAGTTTTTGGCTGGCTCTTCTCAGTTGAACGGTGACTTTCAATCCGGTGGTAACTGTAGTAGTGATGTGGTTTTGAATTAATGCTTGAGGCCAAATGTTTAAAAAGTAAAATTAAGTACAGTAGTACCCAACTAATATGGCTTACCGATGTACTTGCGCAGAAGAAACATTTTCAAAGCGCCGGAAATGCTATTGACCAATCGACACGCTCCATGCACCGCGCTTCTTTTTCCTGTACCGCTATTGGTCGGCAGCTGCCGCCATGTTAGCGCGCGCCGCGTGGCATGTCAGTCAGCCGCAGGGTTGGATTTAGTAGTATAAATTATACTATTTGTACCATTATTTTATGATGCGTAGTAAGTATATAGTATCGTAATGCCAAGATACTACGCGAAAATACCATAATTTTACCTTCAGGTCGATTGACTACTGTAAAAATTCTTATTTTGGAAATCCTAGTTACTTATTTTTTCAACCAATATAATGAATCATATTTTGTACATAGGTACAAACATTACATGATGGGAAATGAAATTTCATGTCATGGCAACTCTCATACCTACATAAAACATAGCGTCTTCAGGCCAGGAAATTATTGAAACTGTACACATTACGTGATTACTAAATTAGTGTTACGAGAATACGAAAAGCAGTTTCGATTGCAATTCAATTGTAAAATCGTTTAGAAGTCGTTAAGGTTTTGTTACGAGAATCAGGCTACTGTTTACTTGTATGAAGAAGTTTTTTTGCAAAATGTTCCGGTGGGCGTATCCATGGTTACATATCACTGTTATAAATGCATTTTTATTTCAATTAATAACAAAATGGAAGAAAAGCGAAACGTAGTATAATTTTGGACAAGTAGTATACATAGTTTTATTTTTCATAGACAATAATTTTCTGAGGGTCTGAATCCAACCCTGGTCAGCCGCCATACTTCTGGGGCAAAAATACACTTAGTGGCAACAAAAGTGTTTTCTTTTTTATGGTTTAAACAAAATTTTCATAGGGCATCGTGCCTCTACCCAGATGGATAGTCCGCCTTACTAAAGCATGACATTTTAATATCACTTTGAGGATCTCCTGAGCAAATTGCTCTCACTTCGTACTGCGCACGGCTGTCACCACGTCATACTCGCTGTACTGATTAAATAAAAAATGCCGACTGTGTATTTAAATACTGTCACAATACTTAAAAAAAACCAAGGAAAAACTAAAAAAACTAACTTTCCATGTGTAAGTATTGCGATTTCGTCACTTTTAATTACCTAAACTTATTTTAGAAATATACGATTTGGTGGCGCCAGTTTTTATTTTTTAAATCTTTTCCGGTCATGTTTTATGGAAGGTTACCTGCCTGCCACAACATGAAAATTATTTTTCCACATTTTGGTTAAGGATTATTAAAAAATTATATCGAGTATTGTACCTATTGATTATTTTTGTTCTAATGAGGAGTTTTCTTATGATACCTCTATGCTCAAAATACCGAACAAATTAACAAAAAAAAAAATAGACTTGATGGTCTATTTTTTTTTGGTCAATTCTGGCTTGTTTATTTCATGTTCCCATAGAGATGACTATTCTTTTGGACGTTTTAAATTCTTTGGGTTTAAAATGAGTTTTTTAAAAAGGCACCAACGAAGATACATCATCCTCATCGGATAGTTCCGTCGTGATAGTGATGGTAATAGTAGCGACGCTCAGTGATATTGGGATAGCAGGAGTGCGACCTTTAGATTAAGTTTTTCTATTGTTTATTAAATAAATACCTATCTGTTTATTTAATAAATCGTACATTTTAATAACCTGTATTTCTAATTAAATATAATATTTGATGAAAACTGGTGGCCCGATAAAATTGGCACGAAGTGTAATGGTCAAGTCACGCCCTCCACACGTGACTTGCGAGTGAGACGGAACTTACAGCTGCAGTATATTATGAACCTTATAGTAGTGTTATAAAGTTGATTGTAAGTTTTAAGCATTCATTCGTTAATCTTCGGGGCCATACTTTCTTTTCTGTGCGAACGAAGATTCACGACGCGCCATATAAGTTGGGTAATACTGTAAACTTAAGTAAAATCATTGAAAATGGGTTTATAATATATAAAATACGAGAATAACTGCTGTAACCTATATCTGACTCTTATTGAAGCTATTCATTGTAAATATAAGAAATAAAAATAAGAAATGTATTGCATTGTAAATGAAATTATATAATTAACAGAAATAATTGGACTGTTTTACAAAAACCTTAAACCGACTTCAAAGTACACTAAGCAGTAATCAAATCCTGATCTGATGGCAATGGGACCAAACGGGAAGCGTACCCTTTCAAATAAAAAAAGAATTTTCCAAATCGGTTAATAAATGACGGAGTTATGAGGTAACGAACATAAAAAAAAAAAAAAAAATACATTCGTATTGAGAACCTCCTCCTTTTTTTGAAGTCGGTTAAAAATAAACCTTTATGGAACCATAATATACCGTCTAACGTGGTTTCTAGTCGTGAAGTGCCACATCACTAGTTATTACGGCACGGAAAAGCTCAAAGCTATGCCATGACGCCACAATGGCACGGTGGCATGATATATGCTACTGACGTGAATACAAAGATTGTGAAATCCAGTTCATAGCTCCGGAATGAAAGGAACGCGTTCGACGCACGTACATCAAATATTTGTTCGTTTTATGAAGACTCTTGACGATGAAAATATGTGAGGTAGGTATATGCCTTGTGGAGTATATTATTTCTTTCTATATGTTTTATTTGAAATTAGTTTTCGTATCGCTAATCGTCGACTTTTATTATACAAAAAAATTACGACATTATTCGATGTGCATGTATTAGTACTATATAAATAGTGGTGCCGATTCTGTTGTAAATCGCACTAAACTAATTTTAGTTACATCTCATCTCTTTCTTACGAACATTATTTAAAAAGGATAGAATATATTTAACGCTGTCAAATTAATCTTTGCCGTCTTATTTTGCGGGTATTTAGGCGTAACCGCGATAGATGGCGACTAAATTTATATTGAAAACAAGCAATGGACTAATTTGACAGGATTAAATTTCTTACATCCTTTTCTTATGTTTTTGGTAGAAAGAGACATAGTGAGTTAAAATTAGTTTACTTGTAAACAACAGAATCAGGACCATTGTCTGACTTTTTATCGCAGCGATGATATCGCAGTAAAACATTCAACTTACATTTCAATTCAATCGGACCAAGTGTTTGATCAGGATAAGGCATGTCTCCACAATCGGGTTTTACGTCGAGATAATATCGGTACGGGTCGTAGCGAGAGCGAACCATATTGCACCATAACTTTTCAAGCCATTGTTCTAGTATATATAACTTGTTTTCTATGTAGGTATAGTTGCGGCTTTTGTAAGCCTGATTTTATACTATCAATCTAGGTATTGAATGAGTTACTTTCTCAACATACCTCTACGAGTCTACGAAAATTGCTACGAGTGACCCCCTTAAACCAAAGCACGGTATTTATTTGTACCGTGACCAAAGTATTGTCCTGAGATTGGATGTTTATTTTTTAATAAATAATATAATCCTTTACACACGGCAATGTGATCCCAAAATAGCAGAACCTTTACTCTGGAAACCAGATTGATAAACCTTAATGTACATAACTATTTGCTCTGTCAGTGTTTTTGTGCGTACCTCGCGAGTCTGCCTTTTCAAACTGAATAAATGTACGCGCACCTAATTAAAACAAAATTCTTATTTCGATCCCCATGGACATACCATCTTGAAAAATTTCCCAAACCTGGCTGCCGAGCATGGCTCGTCGATAAGTTTAAATCATCGATAAATTAGGTTTTTTTATGAGTATGAAATGTCATTCTCATAGAGTTATATCCGATTTGTCGACCAAAATCGATAAATTTGTCGATCGATATATTCATACTCGCAGCGCTGAATCGACAAAAATATCGATATACCTAATTATCGAACCTGATAACAAAACTTCATGAGAATCGGTTGAGAAATAAAACCTGTAGAGGAGATCAACCGGATATCCGCCTGCCTGACGAACATACGAAAGCACCTCCATCCCATGTGTGTGTACTCTTTTGGTATGCAAAGTACATACACTCGCGTCCTCTATTAGATTTATATCTATGTTACAAACTGTCAATACAAGTACTACAAGCCGCCATATTAAAAAAATTCTATAATGGAACGGGTTAAACTAAAATGTCGTTAGTATAAACACTTTTACTAAAGTCAATTATTTATAGTTAGGGGTATAGAGGGCCAACCACCACCTCTTAAAACATATAATTCTCTCTTTACATATAACCTTACTTATCTTCTGTCCTTCTCTGACATCAGACTTCAAAGAAGGACAACAAGACGGAAGACTTAGAGTGAGTTTATAATATTATTAAAGAGATAGTAGAGTTGACCCCCAGTATCATAGTTGCGACAGGCTGATCCCGTCTTTGAAAAACTGTCAGTAAGATTTTCAGCGTCGTATATACTGTATGTTTACGCAGTTAACGGTCGTGGTCTCCTGGTTGGATTATGTTTCATCCCACCGGGTGTTAGTGGTCGACTCGTGTGAATCAGTTACCTCTACCACAGAGTTAATAATATACTATGTACAACCTCCACCCGTATAGGTCGTTAGTAATAAAAAAAATATTAGAAAAATAATCCGTCTGATGGTTCAAGAGATGAAAAAAATTACTTTGTGTAAGTACCAAGTATTAATTTATAAATTATGTAGTGTATTAAATGTACGTATTATTTTTCAAATTTTTTTTTTGAATGTATATTCATCCCTCAAAATATACGCCAAGAATTTATAGAAAGACCTTATATATACAGAAGGAGTGCATTTATTGTTTATTTATTTGTTCAATAGGCTAGATCAGTGCTTCCCAAACATTGGTCTGCCATGGCCCGGTAATTTTCACACTACCCTTCGTGACCCACTTAATACTTTTAAACTCAAGCTGGTTCCATTAGGTAAAATAATACACATTTATTAGTCTTAAAAATGTTTTATTAATACTACAACGTAGTATTAATGAAGTATTTTTATGATTTCTACGATGCGTCGATCAATAGCAGGTATTATTTTTAAAACAAGGCGGGAATGTTGAGACCTGGTATTTAATTATGATGGCCCGATATTGGGTCGCGACTCGGCTAATGGGAAACACTAGGCTATATGACAAAAAAAAAACAATATAGTCCGACTTTTACATCAACAAAAAATATTAGATACGTATTTTGTGTCAATTCCGCGTGACATCACGTTAGAGTACACTTTTTACTTTGTAATTTTTTTATGATTTGGTCAAGCAAAAAATATATGTCCAATATTTTTTGATAATCTAACTGTCGGACAAATTAGAATTATTATTTTTTTACCTTGGAATCATCGCTTTTACTCGAATTACGTTCAAACGAGTACTACCCTCTACTGCTTCTACCATGAGCATCGAGGAACAATCCCTTAGACTAGCTTACTAATACCGAGCAATCAATTCCGCAACTAGTCCGTGATTTTGCTCTGATTTTAACAGTGAGAATCACTGCATGTATAAAAATTTTTTTTTGTGTGTTCTCGTGTCATTTTTTTTTTGTGTGAACGTCGTTGCGCTACTGTGGGTTAATTATTTGCTACGGTAATGTAAACGATACTCGCTAGTGACTACGGTATGATTCCAAAACTGTTCACTAGAAGCAATTCTCTGTAATAAAATGTTTCACAGTAATCGTTAGCGAATTGGATTATACCAGGGTAAACTCATGGTAGGGGTACAGAATATCATTTTATCGTATTATAACCATATAGTGTCACAAGTCACAATATGAGATATCGTGTTATAATTATAAAGTACTAGTTTTCACGCTACGATGTTATCCGCGTACCCGAGGGGATTTCCCGGGATATAAGTATACTTATAAGGGCTTTAGGTGTTCGTGCAGGCTTTAATGCGTCATAGAGTAACAAAGGTACTTAGAAGGATTCTTACTTATACTTTTTATCCCGGGAAAACATACGATCCCTCGGGAATGCGGGTGAAACCGTGCGGCACAGCTAGTTATTTATATAATGGTTTAAGGGCTCAAGTCTGCTATTACAATTATGTTCCAATGAACTATCAGGGTCGCAGGCTTAGTCGCAGGGGTGTTGGTGGGTTTTTGCGTTAAAATATCAATATGGAAAACGAGGAGCCTCCCAGGATAAAGGTAAGGACTTACCAGGAACTCCTATGGCAATCCAATGATTATGAGCACTATTATTTCACAAATCACAAAGTTCACATGCGTTTCGATCTGTAGCGTATTTCGTGCTGAATCTTGCGGGGTTGCGAGACGCGCGCGTTACGTTTACTCACACACACGCGTTTTGCGATGCGTCACCGAAGTATGTAGAAGATTCCCGAAGTTCTTTTCTCGCTCACACATATGATGTGGGAAAAGGAGAGGAATCGGGAAGCAGAGGCTCGTCATTGATACTCAATATGAGTAGGTTTCTATTATAAATATTATTATAGGTATTTTGGCCTAAACATCCTCCGCCGCCTTGAGAATACGTAGTGTTCTCAAAAGAAAGAAAAAATAATTAATTATAAGAACTAATTACAGATTATAATAATTACTAAAGTACTGAATATAAGATGCGGTATGATTAATTTTTATTGTGAGGGTAATGGACATAACTTGACAATGGGTCTTTTGAATGATCCATTTGAAGTTTTTACTAAAGCGACGCGGATATTTCCATCCTTGCCAGGATAAACTTGTGTTGTGTGTGCCCAACGGCCAACGTAAAGGGGGAATATCATCTTGATGTATAAGAACCACAGTACCAATCTTAATGTTATCTTTATCAATGAGCCATTTCTGTCTAACTTGAAGATTATGTAAATATTCTATACGCCATCTTTTCCAATAGCTACACACCATCTGATCTAATAATTGTTTCCGACAACGTAAAGATATGGTTTCCTCGGACACATTCTGAAGCGGCAATGAAGTCAATGGTGAAGCCATTATAAAGTGAGCGGGAGTAAGAGGCTCCGGGTAGGGATCTTCAGATAAAATGCAAAGCGGTCTAGAATTTAAGACTGTTTCAATTTGGGTAAGAACAGTGAGGAGCTCTTCATATGTGAGGAGCTGCGAACCGATAACACGGTATAAATGAGTTTTAATCGATTTTATATTAGATTCCCACAATCCTCCGAAATGTGGGGCGCGGGGTGGAATCATTTTCCATTCAATGCGGTACAGATCGGTAAGTAGTTCTTGTAATTGAGCTTTAGCTCCGACAAAGTTAGTTCCGTTATCGGAGTAAAGAAAAGAAACAGGTCCTCGACGGGAAATGAATCGCTTAAAAGCGGAAATAAAAGTATCTGATGACACATCAGTTGCCAATTCGATGTGTACAGCTTTGGTTACTAAGCATATAAACAAACAAATATATGCCTTTTGGCTCTTTTGACCTCTGCGTCTACATAATGTTACTTTAATGGGTCCAGCATAGTCAACACCCGTATGCACAAACGCTTTGGTCTCCTGAACGCGGCAAGAGGGTAAATCAGCCATTTTTGGGCTGAGAAATGAAGGGGAATTTTTAAAACAAAAGTTACATGAATGTACTCTGTGTCTAATGACACTTCTAGCGGACAGTATCCAATATTTCTGGCGCAACAGTGAGCTCAGAAGATTGGCACCAGTATGGCAATGAGCACGGTGAAAATAGTCTATAATAAGATGAGTAACGTGGTCATGTTTAGGTAAAAGAGCGGGATGCTGAGCTTCATACGGAAGATTTGCATTTGAAAGTCTACCTCCAATTCTAATAATTTTATCTTGATCTATAAAGAGGTCAAGTTTTTTAAGAGGGGAAGATAATTTAACTTTTTGAATATTATTAAATAAATTTTGAAAATGAACTTGTTGTACAGAGCGTATTAAATATACTTCAGCTTTATTTAGCTCAGAAGCTGTGATGCGGCTGTGACCTTGATCACGAGAAATTATGCGAGAAAATCTAAGTATGTATACTATTATGCGTAATATTTTATTCCATGATGAGTATTTCAGAGCAAGCTCGTAAATTAAATTAGGCTCAACAGAAGCGGACGCGGTACAAGTAACAAGCGTTTTACTATTAAATTCAGGTAGGTCCTCACAGCATTCGGGACTAAATGGAGTGATAGGCCATTCTGAAACTGGATCTTTTAACCATTTCGGGCCGTGCCACCATAAGTGATGTGACACTAGCTGCTCAGGTAAAATACCTCTAGAGAGACAGTCGCTAGGATTTTCTATACCACTAACGTGGTAGAAATGTTTTGGGTCAAGATTTTCTTGACATTTAGCAATGCGGTTACTAACGAAAACATTCCATCTATGTGGAGATGAATGTATCCATGACAGAGTAATTTTAGAATCGGAGAATGCGAATATATTATCAATAGCGGTTT
>CATOBL010000335.1:0-32463 GCA_951394255.1 Polyploca ridens | reverse complement strand
GGTTTGATTGGTCGCTTGTTCGACACGCTTAAAGCCACAGACTACCCGGACGGCATTCTCGCTATTACAAAACTGAGGAACAGTAATGGCGGCGACTATTTATGTGTGATTTAATTTAGGGTTGCCATGTTAGGCTAAATTTACCCACTCTTTTATTATGTTATACCACTATTATACTCAGACAAATATGTAACGGTAGACAAGTTTAAATGAAAATTAAGTGTAAATGTAGGCAGAATATGCCGTATCATTTTAAAATGTTAATGGTGGCCAAATCTAGCTATGAAAATATCCTAACTACACATGCGAAAGTGCGAAAGTGAGTTTGTTTGTTAATTTTATTTTTATTCTGCTGTCATGCTTCAACTATCAACCGATCGCTAAAAAAGGGTCAAAGATTTTTGTTCAGCCTGGCATATTCATCAGGCGCCGTTTTTTTTTTAAAGGCTGCTTTCGATGTAACCTTTATACATCGATTGAGGACACTCATACGAATATAAAAATAATGGCGTGCCTATGTCCATCACGTTAAAAAGTTCTTTGCAAAAAAATATCAATGTTTGACATCTTCAATAACCATGAAAATTTAGTCATTAAATGTTTTTTCAACACACTCGCTAGTAAAAAGACGTTTTTAGTATCTTAATGCAGCTTATTACGCACTAGTGCTTTTTACTTTACATTACCGCACAGTTTTATGATAGGTATAATCCCGATTATGCTACGTTTTTACCTCACTGCAAGTGATATGTGTGTAGACGAAGCATTCTTAATTTAAACGGGTAAAACTATTTGACAGCGCATCGCCGAAACAAAAAAAGAACCTGCGCGCCATGTTTGTTGACGTTCTCATTTGTGGTTAATCAAAAAATCTATTTAAAAAAAACTGCTTTTTCCTCGTTAGTGTGTTGAATAACGACGTATGACACGCGTGTGCATTGATCATTATACTCTCGGCTTCCAAATCGCGTTCGCCGACGGCTCACGCGCTTAATACCGCCGCGTCTGTAATGACCAACTTTGCACAAATCTATCACAATGTACTATTGCGCATTCTACGGTGCTAGAATAGCTATATTGATTTATTCCTACAAGTATTGAATTTACTGACATATCGGCATAACATATGTACAGCAGATATCCGTAATACTATTACATTAATAAATAAATATAATAAATAAATATACTGGGACATTCCTCACACGCGGCCATCTGAATACAAACTAAGGAGAGCTTGTACTATGGAAACCAGCTATAACTGATAAAATACATTATACTACTTTTTAATATACATAATTAGACCCAGACTCAGAACTTACAGACATGTTCATGCACACAAATGCATGTCCGTTGTGGGAATCAAACCCACGACCTGCGGCGCGATAGGTAGAATCTTAACCAACTACGCCAACTGTCCCGAAAAATATAAAGCAATTAATATAAATCAGCCATACACAAAGCATACTCCGCGGAGCCCTAAAGCCTCTATGGGGGCTCTGCGATATTATGGCCAAAATACATTACAATGTATACCGGGTGATTCCCGAATCACGCGGTACACAGGAAGACAAGTTCAAAAAATAAATTCAGTTAAATAAATAATTCGAAATAGTTAATTTGATTACGATAGTCCAATAATTTCATTAATTTTAAATACAATAAGTACCTATATTTTACAACCTACGCGGTAAAATAAAGAATACCTACACATAAACTATTCTTTGATTATTTTAGGGCTCCATCAAATAATTCGCTTTCTAAAACGGGTCCGTTCGCCAAAAAAGATTAAGAACCACTGATATAAAGTATGTGTATAAGTCGCGAAAGTTAAAAATCAATTTATAATAAAATACATATTAATAATAACCATAAAATATAACATTCCCATATTTCGGGTAATTTACACAAGTGAATATTGGCAACACTGGCTTTGTGACAGATTATTTTGTTCTGGTGAATGAATATTTGTTTTGATGTATAAAATCAAAACTAAGTGATTGAATTATTAATTTACCTGTGAAACGTGATTCCTGGTATTTTTTTCCTCCGGTCAGTACGGTTTTTACACCATTTCACTACACAAGACATGCTGTATTTTAATATTTTACGGCACCGCAGACGTATTGACTCTGTTGACGTTTGTCCGCGTAATGGCCGACTAATGTGTGAATGTGTGCGTGCCGGCATGTACGTACAGCGAGGTGGCCGACTCTGAGCGACACAGTTTTTTGTTAGCGAGAATACATCCGCCTTTTTTAAATATCTGTGCTTAAAGCTTAATGAAGCTACGCTACTCGAGACCATAATTAATGTCCGCGTCCCGACTCCCGGCGCGGGCGGACCGTGTCGACTATAACGAAACATTATTTCATTTGTTACATTCGCCGCACTCAATTAACATCACACCTATTCTACTTACAACCAACATGTTTTACCTTCGATATTTTAATATTATATTACAGCAAGCGGATAATAACACTCCAAAATTATAAAAACAATAATAGTATAAGGTACCTACGTTGAGTGGGTCGACAAGGAATACCTACGTAATTTTTTTTCTACCATTAAGTTGCAAACAAGCATACGGCCCGCCTGCTGGTAAGCGATTACCGTAGCCTATGGACGCTTGCAATACCAGGGATATTACTCGCGCGTCGCCGACCCTGCAGAAATCTCTTCACACCCTTTTTGAAGAACTCCATGCTGTACTACATTGGGAAAACCAACTCGGCGGAGAGCTCATTCCACAGTCAGTGCGTCCGCGGGAGAAAACTCCTCTTAGCCCGCACAGTTCGAAACAATTCTGGTTTCAATGTCAAGTACTCCAAGCTTTTTGGATACCAGCTTAACCTTGTTTTCCAAGTGACTTCGGAACAAAACGTCGCCAGAAATGTCGACGCCAAGGATCCCGATGCTTTGGCTGATGTTCAAGAAAGTGTTCTGGAATTGTGGAGCCACATACCATGGGGTTTTCTTAGCGGTGAACACGCAGGCTTGTGTCTTAGCTGGGTTGAAATGGACCAGGTTTAGTCGATCCTAATCGGAGACACTAGTTAGTGTACGTGTGATTTACACTAGCCGGCCCATGTAATGGGCATCCCCTGCCTGAACTGTCGTCCGCATAGCAATGAACGCCGTCAAGAGACAGCATATCATTGATATACAGAAGGAATAGTGTTGGTGACAGCACAGACCCTTGCGGGACGCCTGCATTTATGTCCATGCTATCGGAGCAACAACCGTCAACGACGGCTCTAATGCATTTGCGGGACAGAAAGCTGGCGAACCATTTGCATAGTCCCTCGGGAAGCCCGTATGCTGTTAACTTCGATAGAAGACCCCGGTGCCAGACCCGATCGAACGCCTTCGCCACATCTAGGCTCACTGCTAATGCTGCACCTTAACTCTCGATGGTGAGTGACCAACGGTGTGTGAGATATACTAGAAGGTATATATAGATATACCAGCCGAGCGACTGTGGCGAAAGCCATATTGTCGGTTGCTCAACAAGTCGTAATCCTCCAGGTATCTCGAAAGTTGCATGTTGATCACTCGCTCCATGACTTTGGAGAGAAGGGAGGTGATGGCGATATGCCTGTAAATTATTGGGTCCGATCTGTCGCCCTTTTTTGGCACTGGGTGCACGTGGGCAGTCTTCCACGAAGACGGGACTTCCTTTTTGGTGTAGGCAAATGCGAAAAGACGCGGCACATGAGTAATGAAAATGTGATTGACATGGTTTTAAGTATGATTTTTTCGCGCTGCGCGGCCCCTCTTTTCAGTAGAACATAATCACTAGAACTAATGGACCAATTTTGAAAATTCTTACAAATGTACCTACTTTATTTTCGTGTGAATCTGCGGGTAACAGCTATAGTATTGTGTATTTTGAAACCCATCCAAGCTGGATGGAGTGTGTCCCCCCCTGACCTGAAGGCTGGATCCGCCCTTGGTTCTTGAATTCAAATTCAAATTCAAAATCATTTATTCAAATAGACCTTCGCAGGCACTTATGAAAAGTCTGACTCTAATACTCTAATACCGGTTCGGAAGTTTGCATTTGCTGAGAAGAGCCGGCAATAAACTCAGCAATTACTCTTTTCAAAACAAGCTTAGATTCATTACATAATATTTACATTCTAATCGCACTGACAACAATTGCGTGCCCCGGCGCGGCCGCAAAACTACAAAGTAGACTGAATCTATATTTAATAAGTAAATAAATAAATGGCAAACTTAAGCAGACCAACCCCCACAAGCAGCACCTGTTCACAAGTATGACGCGTGTGGCAGCCATCGCCCTCCTCGCCATATTGGAGGGAAGTGAGCGACCCGTCACACGACGCCGCCGCAAGCAAAGGCCTTAAAGTGAGCATGACTTACTTAAGTCTGGCTTAGAAATAAAAAAATAAACTAAAGGGAAACTACTAAACACGCAATTTGTTATCACTGTGACTATTGACAAGTTTATACTAAATATCATTTAGGTATATGTATAGAAAATATAACAATTAAGGAGACAGACATAATCTATTGAAGAATTTAGAAATAAATGAAAAACATTAAATTGAATTAATTACTATAAGTAATAATCTGTAAATTAAACAAAAAATAAAAAAAAAGATAACTTATAATAATAATAGCATACTTAGAATTAAAATGGACCTTGAACTAGCTGCTAAGTGAAGCAGGTGCAGAGAGAAGCTACTTCCATACATCCTTGTCGTCAATATAATGAGACACTTTATAATAGGCCCTACTCAACAACCGCTTTTTGATATGTTCCTTAAATTTAAAAAAGGACATACTGGTCACGCTATGAGGAATTTTATTGTAAAATTGGATACAATTCCCAAGAAAGGACTTATTTACTTTAGCTAATCTAAATCTAGGCACAGTTATTTTGTCTTTGTTTCTAGTGTTTCTATCGTGATAATCACTATTGACTGGAAACAAATTAATGTTTTTACGAACATACATAATATTTTCAAAAATGTACTGAGAGGGCAAAGTTAATATATTAATTTCCGGAAATACCTTTCGCAGAGATTCGCGAGACCCCAAACAGTAGATGGCGCGAATTGCTCTTTTTTGCAATACAAAAATTGATTCCAAGTCTGCGGCAGAACCCCACAGCAAAATACCGTAAGACATAAGGCTATGAAAATATGCAAAATAAATTAATCTGGCTGTATTAATGTCCGTCAGTTGCCTTATTTTGCTGACTGCAAAAGCAGCGGAGCTCAGTTTACCACCTAAGGCTTCCAGGTGAGCACCCCACTGCAATCTACAGTCTATGGTCAGACCAAGAAAAACAGTCTTATCTACTACATTAAGTTTAGTACCGTCCACAATAACATTGGTATCAACTTTTGGTACGTTTGGTAATGAAAATCTTATACATTTAGTTTTTTTAGAATTTAGCATTAGATTGTTGGCAGCAAACCATTGAGACACAGTTTCCAGAGCGTGGTTAACTTTTAAAAGGTCTTTGTCTTTTCTATCTACTTTAAATATCAGAGACGTATCATCTGCAAACAAAACGACATCTGATAGTTCTTTCACCATGTAAGGTAGGTCATTTATATAAACTAGAAACAGAAATGGGCCTAAAATCGAGCCTTGAGGTACGCCTAATTTGACTAAGGAGCCCGATGACACACTACCATTGATTCCTACTTTTTGTTGGCGCCCTGAAAGATAGGAAACCACAAGATCGAGGGCCACTCCGCGAATTCCATATAACTTAAGTTTAAGAGCTAGCGTTTGGTGATCTACGCAATCAAATGCCTTGGAGAGATCACAAAAGATACCAATAGCATCGTGTGAGCACTCCCAGGCCTGAAAAATATGCTTAATAAGTTTAGCTCCCGCATCCGTAGTGGACTTACCTCTTGTAAAACCGAACTGATCATCATGGAGTATCTTGTGGTTATTAAAATGCCTTAACATTTGGTTTAGCACAATCTTTTCAAAAATCTTGCTTAATGCAGGAAGTACTGAAACAGGTCTATAATCTGAGGGATTGTTTTTACATCCCGATTTAAAGATTGGAACAATTTTGCTGTATTTCATTAAGTCAGGAAAGTTGCCCTGTTCGAGACATTGGTTAAAAATTAGGGCTAAAATAGGGGCAATATTGAAAATAATTGACTGTATAACCTTAACTGACAAACCCCATAAGTCTTCTGTATTTTTCATATTTAGTGACTTAAAAGCCGTGATAATGTCATAGTCATTAACCTGGGTGAATGCGAAGTCTGGAATATTTTGTTGAAAATTATTCTGTAAAATCGATTCAGCTAACGTGGAAGACGAAGCAAGATTTTTAGTAGCCTCCATAGGTATATTTGAGAAAAAAGTTTCAAAAGCAGATGCTACTTCTAATTTACCTGAGATTAATGTATCATTAATTTTAAGAGAAAAAGTATTATCTTTGATTTTATTCTTACCAGTCTCTGTATTAATAATCTGCCACACTGTTTTAATTTTATTATTAGAACTATTTACCCTATTGCCTATGTAGATGGCCTTTGCTCGAATACAAACCTGTTTAAATATCTTGGAATAGTTTCTAACATATATATGAAAGTTTTCATTACTATTGTAAGATCTCTGATGGTAAAGATCATACATGTTATCCCTACTCTTCCTGATTCCTTTAGTTGCCCAGTTACAGAATTGAAGTTTATTATTATTTACCTTCTTAGTTTTGATTGGACAAGATACATTAAATTCGTTGCAAATATCTTTAAATATTTTTTCATAGTTTACATTTGGATCATCAGAAGTATATGTAGTGTTACTAATTTTATAATCCATATTGACGCTGAAATTATTTAATCTTGTTTTATTAACTGACCTAAATGTTTTCGTTACGGATGAACTAAGTTTTTTACACGGAAACTTTACTAATTGGGCCAAATGATCCGAACGGACGCCACTTATTATTGACTTCTCTAAAACGTTACTGTTGGTTATTATGTTATCAATACAAGAGGAAGTAGTAGCCGTCACTCTCGTGGGCTCATTAAATAGATGAGACATATTAAATGATTTAAATAACGTAATAAAATTATTTCTATCTAATGAGGGTATTAGGATGTCAATATTAAAGTCACCACAAATAATTACTGACTTATTACATTTTGATAATTTATTAAGTATTTGTTCCATTATGGAACAAAACAAAGTAAAATTTGACGCAGGAGGTCTATACACACATAAAATAATGGAGCTTTCAATCTCTGCACATGCCACCTCGCATACGCGTTCCACAGAATGACAAGTAATATCAGTACGATTCTTATATTTAATATTACTATTTAGCAAAATGAGGGTGCCGCCACCCTGAGCAGTCACTCTATTGTACGCACTGGCAACAGTAAAGTTATTTACATTAAAAAGCATTCTGTCTGGTTTTAGCCACGTTTCTGTAAAACATAATATATCGATTCTTTGATTGCCGCAAGTATGGATGTTATATCCAAAATTTTAGGCGGTGCTGAAATTTCAGTCTTGTGGAAACACATATACATACTTAGTCTTTTTGGTGTTATAAGAGTTAAAAGGTTATGCTGAAGCCATTCAGAAACCAAAGTCAAACCCTCTTCCGCTAGTGAATGCGTTTTGGTTTGACACCATGTAGAATCATGAAAGATAATGACTGTGTCATCAGCATAACATAATAAGTCAGCATTCCTAATTACGAGTTCATTAATATCATTCATATACAATATGAATAATGTTGGGACAAAAATGCTGCCTTGTTAACCGACTTCAAAAAAAGGAGGTTCTCAATTGGGTTGTATTTTTTTTTATGTTTGTTACCTCATAACTCCGTCATTTATTAACCGATTCGGAAAAATCTTTTTTTATTTGAAAGGGTACACTTCCCGTTTGGTCCGATCAGCAGGGCTATTTTAAAACGTCGGATTCGATATCGGAAACGGATTCAAAAATTTCTGAGGCGAATTTAAGTAATTGCTATTTTAATTTCCGATAACTTTTCGATGAATCGAATTGATATTTCCGTAAAGAAACATCAAAAATATTCGAATTCGGAAATTAAAATAGTAATTGCGGAAAATCGCCTCGGTCGTTTTTTGAATCCGTTTCCGATATCGAATCCGAAAGTTTTAAAGTACCCCTGCAGATCAGGATTTGATTCTTAGTGTAGTTTGAAGTCGGTTTAAGTTTTTTGTAAAACAGTCCAAATTATGGCACATCAAATTGAATAGGTAGAGGTTCGCTCACAAGCTGACCCACCCTAACACACTGACTCCGTTCCATTAGATAACTTTTAAACCATTCCAAGGCTGTCCCTCGTATCCCCATATTATCCATTTTTTTTATTGTATAGGAACAGACACTGTGTCAAAGGCCTTAGCTAAGTCCAAAAATACCCCGACACAAATTTTTTTTTATCCAGGTGCGCCACCACTGTATCTGTTATAGTCGCCGCGGTCAACACTGCATTGTCAGTAGACTTCCCTTGACGAAAACCAAATTGCCTGGGTGATATATGACCAAATGATTCAGCGTATTTAATGAGTCGTCTGTTAACATTTTTTTTAGTAGTTTTAAAAATACTTCAAGCAGAGAGATTGGTCGATAGTTATCGATCGAATGAGAGTAATCAGTTTTATAAATTGGGCAGACCGATGCAATTTTCCAAACAGTAGGGAATTTACCAACGGATAGACTGAGGTTGAAAATTTGCGTGAGAGGTTTAATAATTGCAGATCTGATTTCTTTTACTAGCGAATTTCCGATACCATCATTGCCTGGTGCTTTGTCATTCTTAGTTTCCAGTATTATACTTTCTACCTCAGCATTATCCGTAGGCATTAAAAATAACGAATTAGCTGCTATTTGTTTAGAAGTAATCGAATTTGCTAGTGATTCCTGAGTATTATTTCCACCAGCTAAAATTTTATCAGCCAAGGATTTTCCTACTGTTGAGAAGTGAATATTGCATTTATTGAGTGAAGAGATAACACTTGAGTAACCCTTCAGTGTCAATAGTTCAACAGGCAGTTTGTTAGGAGTTCTAAGATTGCAAATACTTTTGATCGTTTTCCAAAGCCCTTTAGGGTTATTTTGATTTTGTTTTAGCTCGTTTCTGTCATATTCAGTCTTAACTTTACGTAGAAGGTTAACGAAAAAATTACGATAGTGGCAATAGATTGATTGAGCAACAATGTTGTTAGGTTCATTCCTGGCTTTCATATGTAGTCTATCGCGGTGCCGCATATATCGAATGAAATCAGAAGTGATCCAGGGTTTTAGATTAAATTTAGACTTGCTAATTCATGCCTGCTAATTTTAATTTCACGAGTATGCTTAGTAATAACCTCTCTCAATGTTTCCATAAAACCATTAGTAGCTTCATTAACATCCGAAACACTTATCACTTCCCCCCAGCTTATATCCAAAAGATCCTTCTTTATGGCTTCGATATCTCTCCTAACAAAGAAACGACTGCGACGATCTATCTTATTTTTGTTCAAAACCATACCACACATTATCACACATATCATGGCCAGTGATATCTGTTTTGCAGACTACACCCACCGTTGAAGCGTTGCATGATTTGACGTCTATGTGATCAAGGCAGGTTTCACCCCTTGTAGCCTTTTTCAGCATTTTGTAGCATTTTTCACGGGCATGAGACCGTATTCAGCCATCAAACATTCATATTCAATAATATGGTTAGTCACAGCACTTGGCATAATATTAATATCTCCCACTAAGAGAAGATTTCTTTCCGTGCTGTTGTTTAGATGTGGTTCCAAAGATTCTTAAAGATTATTGCTGTAGGTATAACTAACATCTACATGATTTTCGATAAAATAAAAGTTGTTTAAAAAGCAGTTATATTATTACTACTAATAATAGCTCAATGGAATTTTAAAACATTTTCCACGTAATCGGATATAAAGCAGCTTCGCATGCAGATTTCGATTGTTAAACAAAACCTGTCCAAGAAAAATATGATGATATCTTATCATGAAACTGGGAAGTGGGTAATGGAACTTTTAATGGATACTATTGAATATTATAGTAGGTAATAGGTATTTTTTACCAAAAAGAAATATCCACCTACGCAGACGCAGTTGCAAAACAAACACAATAAAACGCGGGAAAAGCTAGTATTTATTATTTAAAAAATAGGGCGCTCCTTACCTGCGTCAGGGTGGCTGGGTCATTCATGAGTAAATAATAGGACGAACGAGCTTGCACCTACCTACAGTCTCCAGTGCTGCGGGCGCGGGGCCGCGGCCGGCCGTGGCGTGGCCTCAAGCCAATTTTTTTGATTAAAAATTAAATTGGCCGTTATTTCAGATTACGTGAATAGTTAATATTTCTAGTTCTTCGCGCGCCGTAATCTACGAATAATAAAAGAGTTATATACAGGGTGTAAGGGACATCGCCGCACAAACGGATACCATGGGTCCAGGACATGATTCTGGACCCCCCCATGTTGGAGGTTTTCGTCGGTTTTTCCCAAATTTTTTAATTTTTTTTTTTAGTTTTTTTTACTTTAGACTGTTCATAATCGTTATTCTTACCTAACCCAAAGAGATTTAAAATAAATAAGTTATTAATTCATTACTTTCACTAAAAGTAGCAATGTAAATAAAACTAGAAACGGTGTAGGTATTATTGTTGTTGGCTATATTCGCCTGCAGTCAGCGACATACTACGTAGGCACAACGTTATCGCGCGTTTAAATCGCGGTGTTCACAATACATTGCGCGCTCGAAAATGACAATTTCTATAACCGATCATTAGCGAGGTGAATGACTTTCACAATTTGATTAGTGGCATTAGGTGTAGCCTTTTCGCAAAGTTTGCGTTACCATGCGAAATACACCCTGTATGTACATACCTATTCCCTTTCACCCTGATTTATGAATGGAGGCCTGTGCTCAGCAGTGGGACAAAATCAAAATCATAAAGTCATTTATTCAGTTTAGGCCCTGGTAAGGCACTTATGAACGTTACATACAGTTGAATTTACCACCGGTTCGGAATACACTTAAACTGAAACAAGGGCGGATCCAGGTGGGGTCATGGGTGACATCCCCCCCCCCCCTGGGGCTCGGCCGTTTCAGTGAATCTGCGGATAACAGCTATAGTATTGTATATTTTGAAACTCATCCAAGCTGGATATAAGTGTGTGACCCCCTCCTGACCCGAACGCTGGATCCGCCCTTGAACTGAGAAGACTCCGGCGAGAATTCCGGCATTATAGGGTGATGATGATGATATATGTACATACGGGGTTGAAACGACAATAAATGAAAACACGTACCTACCTACTAATACTTGTAATAAAGTACCTACCTACTCATAAATACGATTAACTTTTACTATGACCGCAGAAAAAATTACCGCTTTTTATACATTTCTGCCGAGGAGACATGTACCTTTTATATGAAAAGCTGTATTTATTTGCGATTTCAAAGTTGGTTCCATAGCTTAGTAAAAGTTGATCGTATTTATGAGTAGGTACTATATGGGGTTTCATTTATTGTCGTATCCACCCCGTATATTAATACATAGTATACATTACATACCTACCCTTCATCATATCAGCCCATGGATGTCCACTGCTGAACATAGGCCTCCCCCATTGATTTCCACTTCGAACGGTTCTGTGCCGCTTGCATCCAGCGGCGCCCAGCGACTCTGACCAGGTCGTCGCTCCACCTGGTGGGAGGTCGTCCCGCTCGGCGCTTTCCAATACGTGGTCGCCACTCGAGAACCTTTCTTCCCCATCGATTATCGGCTCTTCGAGCGATGTGGCCTGCCCATTGCCACTTCAGCTTACTAACTCTACGAGCTATGTCCGTCGTTTTCGTTTTCCTACGAAAGTCCTCATTACGGACCCTGTCACGTAGAGAAATTCCGAGCATAGCGTTCCATAGCTCGCTGAGTGACTCTAAGCTTATTTATGCGGCCAGCAGTAAAAGACCACGTCTCTGTCCCGTATGTCATCACTGGTAACACGCACTGATTGAAGACCTTTGTCTTCAGACTCATTATAGGTATTTTGGACATGGAGATATGCCGTAGCTTCCCGAACGCTGCCCAGCCGAGTTGGATTCTTCGGTTGACCTCTTTGTCGAAGTTGGACTATTTGTCCCAAGTAAACATACTCGTCTACAACTTCGAGAACAGTGCTCCCAACAATCACCGGCATTGGCGGAATATGAACATTAGACATAATTTTTGTCTTGTCCATATTCATTTTGAGGCCTACCTGTTGGGAAACTCTGTTGAGGTCATTGAGCATGATGTTCAAAGCTTCCAGCGATTCCGCCATTATGACTATATCGTCGGCAAATCGAAGGTGAGTGATGTGTTCGCCATTGATGTTAATGCCATATCCTTTCCAGTCCAAGAGCTTGAATACATCCTCCATTACAGTGGTGAAGAGTTTCGGGGAAATTACGTCACCCTGTCTTACACCCTTCTGCAACTGGATTGGTACCGTACTCTAATCCTGGACTCGGATTAACATGGTGGCTTTGCTGTACAAACATTTCAACACTCCGATATAGCGATAGTCAATTTGGCATCGCCGTAGACTCTGTAACACCGCCCATGTCTCGACTGAATCGAAGGCTTTCTCATAGTCCACATACGCCAGGTATAATGGCCGATTATACTCCTCAGTCTTTTGTATAATCTGGCGGAGTGTATGTATGTGGTCTATGGTACTAAAGCCTTTACGGAAACCGGCTTGTTCGGGAGGCTGGAAGTCGTCAAACCTACGTGCGAGACGATTCGTAATGACTCTCGAAAACAGCTTATAAACGTGGCTTAGGAGGGAGATCGGGCGGTAATTCTTCAATAGGGCCTTATCGCCTTTCTTGAAGAAGAGCACCACCACGCTTCCACTCCACACTTCTGGCGTTGTACCTTCGTGTATGACGGAATTAAATAGCTTCTGAAGGACTACAAGTACCGGTTTACCACCCGCTTTCTTCTGAAAGCGGGTGGGGTGGAGCTTCTGCTCTATTGTAATTCCATCTTCACCCGCCGCCTTGTTGTTTTTAAGCTGTTTCAGAGCCATTCTAATCTCGTACAGGCTGACGTCCGGGATATCTTCGGTGTAATGTCGGGTCAACTTTGCTCTTGCGTCACTGACCGGTAATGTATCTGGTTTCTGTGACGAGGTGTACAGCTGTCCATAGAACTTCTCGATCTCTGTCAAGATCACCCTTACCTCTCCTGAAATATTGAGCGTATTTTATTTTTATTTTGTTATTACTTACGTTTTGTAAATAGATTAATGAAATGTAAGAGTTACATTCTAATGTGCTCGACGACCGGGATTCCTCCAGTAATAGCTATACTTAATATTTATGATGGAAGTCATACCGAGTCAAGCCCCGCGCGCCGCGTTTTCACCTCTCCGCTATCATTAGCACATCCGGATCCGGATACGTGATGAGACAGACGGAGATGTCGTCGCAACGATTTCAAAAAGTCTAAACGGGCAATATTTGTATACGGGGTGGATACGATAATAAATGAAACCACGTAAAGTACTCATAAATGCGAACAACTTTTACAATGGGACCATCTCCGAAATCACAAGAAATACAGATTTTCATACATTTTAGCCGAGGAAACGTTGACCTTTTGTATGATGTATGGTTTTTTAATACGCTTTTATTAGCTTCACCTGTATGTATGTATGTATGTATGTAAAGGAATCTTCGAACGTAATTTTCATCGACTTCCAGACGTCAGATTAAACTGAAATTTTGCACACTTATCAAGTACCGATGACAATACAATAATTTGGTACCATCGAGATGATCTGATGATGGATCCGGAAGGTAGGCACTGGAACTCCATAACGAAGCAACGTTTCCTAGCCGTGTTTGGGCTTGTTGGAATTGTCATGAGATGAACTTTGACCATGTATGGTTTTCAGGGTCTGATGATGGAGTAGGAGAGTAAGCACTGGAACTCCATAGTGGAGCATCGTATACTAGCCGTGTTTGGGCTTGTTGGAATTGTCATAAGATGATCTTTGACCATGTATGGTTTTCAGGGTCTGATGATGGAGTAGGAGGGTAAGCACTGGAACTCTATAGTGGAACATAGTAAGAAAGTGAGATTGGGTGAAAATATGGCATAAGTAACAGAATAAAATGGTATGAATAATTTATGTTGATTAAAAAATAAAAAATAAATTACAGTTTAAAAAAACTAAAAAAACACGCTTTAAAAAGCCCTGCACTAAAAAGTGTTAAATAATTATAAAATTGAACCTAAGTATATTCTCTGTCTATCCCGTAAGGGCCTAAATGTAAGCATTTTTTTTGTAATTAAGTTCAATATTTGAATATAAAGCGTGAGGCGCTTTTCCTTGAAACCCAATAGAATTTCTAAGCATTAATTTCTAGGCCCTTACGGGATAGACAGAGAATATACTTAGGTTCAATTTTATAATTATTTAACACTTTTCAGTGCAGGGCTTTTTAAAGCGTGTTTTTTTAGTTTTTTTAAACTGTAATTGCTATTTCAAAGTGGGTCTTATAGTAAAAGTTTTTCGTATTTATTAGTAGGTAAGTACTTAACGTGGTTTTATTTATTGTCGAATTGCCGTATCCATCCTGTATGTTTCGAGATCTCGAAACGGCTTTTGTTTACAATCATCTCATACCACAGAGATCGATGTCTCATACCTATCTGGGAAAACGCGTTTTTGGAAGCAAAGGTACTTTATTATTAGCCTCTTTTCTCTTACTCTGAAGAAACGTATACGATATTTCACCGATTTAACTGTGATTTTACGGTTAAAATACCACTATAAGTATTTCTATAACTTTTAATGCACAACATGATAGATCATTTGAACAATGGTCTAATAAACGAACTACTTTTTTATTTCTAATCGACTTCAAATAAAGGAGATAATCAATTCGACACGTAGGTAAGTAAGTACTTTATTTATTTATAAGACACACTAACGATAAATATACAATTACAAATATACATAGTTAACAAAATAATAATTGATAAGACATTAATAATAATAATAAGCCTTTTATTTCCCAAATAAAAATGTGTCTAGTAGGTAGGTACCTAATTTCATTACATACATTAATTTCAAAATTATTTAAAATTTCAAATCAAATAAAAATCAAAAAGTTATTTATTCAGGTTTGACCCTGTTAAGGCACTTATGAACGTTAAGTTGTTACATTTGTATACCTAGTAGTAGAATTTACCACTTTATTAATATCGATATTTAATCATAACATAACAATAACATTGCAATAAAATTTATTTTATTTTTATTTTTATTTTATTACATACGTATACAAAACAAGTTACAGACATTCAATGATTAATACATATAAATTACATAAACACAAGGACAGGTTGTAACTCTAAACATGTACACACAAAAAGATTGAAAGACAGAGAAAAAATTAACAAAAAGATAAGCAATTAAATAAACATAAAGACAAAATATAGACAAGAAATATATTTATTATAAATATACATATATAGATATATATCTGTATACATTATAACAAACATATACATTTATTTATTATATGTGACAGATTATTCTAAGTAGATTTTATTTAAAAACATTACTTATTTATATTAATTAATACTTAGTACATTGCAAACCACAAAATATTAATTAATACTTAGTACATTGTGATACATGTGTGCACAGTTGATCATTACAGACGAGGAGGCCGAGAGTGTAATGATTAACGCACACGCGTGTCATACGAAGTTTTTCAACACACTTGCGAGGATAAAACAGACTTATATTTTTTTAAGTAGATTTTTTGATATTCAATCATCAACCACACAATGAGAAAGTTTAATAATAATGTTAACTTATTTATTTTAAGGACAACCGACAAAAGCATACACTAACTAACACGTTTAATGTAGATTGACACCTTATCTTTCTAAGTGCTGCCTCAATTACAGGCTAACGCAGCATACATTAAACAAAGCATAAACAATTAAACACTTAAAATAAAGCCAAACATAGTCAAATTGTCCAAAACATATTTAAAAAATGTAACCTTGCTGTGTTTCTTGCCGGATTCTTCTCAGTTGAAGGCCGAGTTCCGAACTGGTGGTAACTAGTAAATGTGACCTTCATAAGTGCCCTTCTGGGACCGGCGTGAAATTAGCAGCCAAAAGTTAGCAGCCAATATAATCCGACCAAATTAGGAAGAATCCAGAAAATTGCTTTATTTACCGTATTTACACTGGAAAATTAATGAAAATATAAGGAAATGATAAAAACAATTGAAAAAAGGCCTAACAGGCGTTAAAATAATCTAAATAGACATGAATTCAGAATTAGCAAAAACACTAAGTATTTTGTAATTTAATCGGTTTTAAGAGTTCAAAAGAAAGAAAATTTAATTAATCACAAAAAATCACATAAAACCTTCGTACTGAATTAAGATTTTATGATCCCATGAAAGTTTCAGAGCCATAAATCGAACAAAAACAAACGTACCTAATAATCATACGTTTTCGTTTCTTAAGAAAGAGTATAAGATATCAAAAATGGCATGGTGTCACACTAGAAATGTATTTATTTTAAATATATATAAGTATACTAAGTAAATAATATCATTCTATGTACTTACCGAGGGGATACATAGGTTTTTTAGCCACCGGCGAAAATAATATCGACAAAAATCTTTCAATTGCATTTGATGGTAGATTTACCTCTCAAGACTTGTCTTTGTCACTCCAAGTATGTATTTAGATTATAGATACATAAGTTTAGTAAGTACATAACAGCTTTCTATGAACTTAGCGAGGGGATAGCATATGTTTTTGAGCTGGCTGCAAAAAATATCTACTTTGATTTTGATGGTAGATTAACATCTCAAGACTTGTCCTTGTCACTCCAAATATATATTTAGATTATAGATACATAAGTTAACTAAGTAAATAACAGCATTCTATGACTTTAGCGAGGGGATATCATAGGTTTTTGAGCCGGCGGCCAAAAAAATAACGAAAAGATCTCTACTTTGATATTGATCGTAGATTAACATCTCAAGACTTGTCCTTGTCACTCCAAGTATGTATTTAGATTATAAATACATACGTTACCTAAGTAAATAACATCATTCTATGAACTTAGCGAGGGGACATCATAGGTTTTTGAGCCGGCAGCGAAAAGTATATACACAAAAAAATCCACTTTGATATTGATGGTAGATAATCCCCTCAAGACTTGTCCTTGTCACTCCAAATATGTATTTAGATTATAGATACATAAGTGACCTAAGTCAATAACTGCGTTCTATGAACTTAGCGAGGGGACATCATAGGTTTTTGAGCCGGCAGCGAAAAATATATCTACAAAAAATTCCACTTTGATATTGATGGTAGATTAACATCTCAAGACTTGTCCTTGTCACTCCAAGTATATATTTAGATTATAGATACAAAAGTTACCTAAGTAAATTACAGCATTCTAAGAACTTAGCGAGGGGATATGATAGGTTTTTGAGCCGGCAGCAAAAAATATAGCCACAAAAAATCCACTTTGATATTGATGGTAGATAATCCCCTCAAGACTTGTCCTTGTCACTCCAAATATGTATTTAGATTATAGATACATAAGATACCTAAGAAAATAACTGCATTCTATGAACTTAGCGAGGGGAATTCATAGGTTTTTGAGCCGGCAGCGAAAAGTATATACACAAAAAAATCCACTTTGATATTGATGGTAGATAATCCCCTCAAGACTTGTCCTTGTCACTCCAAATATGTATTTAGATTATAGATACATAAGTGACCTAAGTAAATAACAGCACTCTATGAACTTAGCGAGGAGATATCATAGGTATTTGAGCCGGCAGCAAAAAAAATATCGAAAAATTGTCTACTTTGATTTTGATGGTTGATTAACATCTCAAGACTTGTCCTTGTTACTCCAAATATGTATTTAGATTATAGATACATAAGTTACCTAAGTAAATAACAGCATTCTATGAACTTAGCGAGGGGATATCATAGGTTTTTGACCCGCAAGCGAAAAATATATCCACAAAAAATCCACTTTGATATTGATGGTAGATTAACAACTCAAGACTTGTCCTTGTTACTCCAAGTATATATTTAGATTATAGATACATAAGTTACCTAAGTAAATAACATCATTCTATGAACTTAGCGAGGGGACATCATAGGTTTTTGAGCCGGCAGCGAAAAGTATATACACAAAAAATTCCACTTTGATATTGATGGTAGATAATCCCCTCAAGACTTATCCTTGTCACTCCAAATATATATTTAGATTATAGATAAATAAGTTACCTAAGTAAATAACTGCATTCTATGAACTTAGCGAGGGGATATCATAGGTTTTTGAGCCGGCGGCCAAAAAAATAACGAAAAGATCTCTACTTTGATATTGATCGTAGATTAACATCTCAAGACTTGTCCTTGTCACTCCAATTATGTATTTAGATTATAAATACATAAGTTACCTAAGTAAATAACTGCATTCTATGAACTTAGCGAGGGGATATCATAGGTTTTTGAGCCGGCAGCGAAAAATATATCCACAAAAAAATTCACTTTGATATTTATGGTAGATTAACATCTCAAGACTTGTCCTAGTCACTCCAAATATGTATTTAGATTAAAGATACATAAGTAACCTAAGTAAATAAATGCATTCTATGAACTTAGCGAGAGGACATCATAGGTTTTTGAGCCAGCAGCGAAAAGTATATACACAAAAAAATCCACTTTGATATTGATGGTAGATAATCCCCTCAAGACTTGTCCTTGTCACTCCAAATATGTATTTAGATTATAGATACATAAGTTACCTAAGTAAATAACAGCATTCTATGAACTTAGCGAGGGGATATCATAGGTTTTTGTCCCGGCAGCGAAAAATATATCCACAAAAAATCCACTTTGATATTGATGGTAGATTAACAACTCAAGACTTGTCCTTGTCACTCCAAGTATATATTTAGATTATAGATACATAAGTTACCTAAGTAAATAACATCATTCTATGAACTTAGCGAGGGGACATCATAGGTTTTTGAGCCGGCAGCGAAAAGTAAATACACAAAAAATTCCACTTTGATATTGATGGTAGATAATCCCCTTAAGACTTATCCTTGTCACTCCAAATATATATTTAGATTATAGATAAATAAGTTACCTAAGTAAATAACTGCATTCTATGAACTTAGCGAGGGGATATCATAGGTTTTTGAGCCGGCGGCCAAAAAAATAACGAAAAGATCTCTACTTTGATATTGATCGTAGATTAACATCTCAAGACTTGTCCTTGTCACTCCAAGTATGTATTTAGATTATAAATACATAAGTTACCTAAGTAAATAACTGCATTCTATGAACTTAGCGAGAGGACATCATAGGTTTTTGAGCCGGCAGCGAAAAATATATCCACAAAAAAATTCACTTTGATATTTATGGTAGATTAACATCTCAAGACTTGTCCTAGTCACTCCAAATATGTATTTAGATTAAAGATACATAAGTAACCTAAGTAAATAACTGCATTCTATGAACTTAGCGAGAGGACATCATAGGTTTATGAGCCGGCAGCGAAAAGTATATACACAAAAAAATCCACTTTGATATTGATGGTAGATAATCCCCTCAAGACTTGTCCTTGTCACTCCAAATATGTATTTAGATTATAGATACATAAGTGACCTAAGTAAATAACAGCACTCTATGAACTTAGCGAGGGGATATCATAGGTATTTGAGCCGGCAGCAAAAAAAATATCGAAAAATTGTCTACTTTGATTTTGATGGTTGATTAACATCTCAAGACTTGTCCTTGTCACTCCAAATATGTATTTAGATTATAGATACATAAGTTACCTAAGTAAATAACAGCATTCTATGAACTTAGCGAGGGGATATCATAGGTTTTTGACCCGGCAGCGAAAAATATATCCACAAAAAAATCCACTTTGATATTGATGGTAGATTAACATCTCAAAACTTGTACTTTTCACCCCAAGTATATATTTAGATAATAGATACATAAGTTACCTAAGTAAATAACATCATTCTATGAACTTAGCGAGGGGACATCATAGGTTTTTGAGCCGGCAGCGAAAAGTATATACACAAAAAATTCCACTTTGATATTGATGGTAGATAATCCCCTCAAGACTTATCCTTGTCACTCCAAATAAATATTTAGATTATAGATAAATAAGTTACCTAAGTAAATAACTGCATTCTTTGAACTTAGCGAGGGGATATCATAGGTTTTTGAGCCGGCTGCCAAAAAAATAACGAAAAGATCTCTACTTTGATATTGATCGTAGATTAACATCTCAAGACTTGTCCTTGTCACTCCAAGTATGTATTTAGATTATAAATACATACGTTACCTAAGTAAATAACATCATTCTATGATCTTAGCGAGGGGACATCATAGGTTTCTGAGCCAGCAGCGAAAAGTATATACACAAAAAATCCACTTTGATATTGATGGTAGATAATCCCCTCAAGACTTGTCCTTGTCACTCCAAATATGTATTTAGATTATAGATACATAAGTTACCTAAGTAAATAACAGCATTCTATGAACTTAGCGAGGGGATATCTTAGGTTTTTGAGGCGGAAGCAAAAAAAATAATCTAAAAATTGTCTACTTTGATTTTGATGGTTGACTAACATCTCAAGACTTATCCTTGTCACTCCAAGTATGTATTTAGATTATAGATTCATAAGTTACCTAAGTAAATAACAGCATTCTATGAACTTAGCGAGGGGATATCATAGGTTTTTGAGCCGGCAGCGAAAAATATATCCACAAAAAAATCCACTTAGATATTGATGGTAGATTAACATCTCAAGACTTGTCCTTGTCACTCCAAGTATATATTTAAATTATAGATACATAAGTTACCTAAGTAAATAACAGCATTCTATGAACTTAGCGAGGGGATATCTTAGGTTTTTGAGGCGGAAGCAAAAAAAATAATCTAAAAATTGTCTACTTTGATTTTAAATGGTTGATTAACATCTCAAGACTTATCCTTGTCACTCTATGTATGTATTTAGATTACAGATACATAAGTTACCTAAGTAAATAACAGCATTCTATGAACTTAGCGAGGGGATATCATAGGTTTTTGAGCCGGCAGCGAAAAGTATATACACAAAAAAATCCACTTTCATATTGATGGTAGATAATCCCCTCAAGACTTGTCCTTGTCACTCCAAATATATATTTAAATTATAGATACATAAGTTACCTAAGTAAATAACTGCATTCTATGAACTTAGCGAGGGGATATCATAGGTTTTTGAGCCGGCGGCCAAAAAAATAACGAAAAGATCTCTACTTTGATATTGATCGTAGATTAACATCTCAAGACTTGTCCTTGTCACTCCAAGTATGTATTTAGATTATAAATACATACGTTACCTAAGTAAATAACATCATTTATTGAACTTAGCGAGGGGACATCATAGGTTTTTGAGCCGGCAGCGAAAAGTATATACACAAAAAAATCCACTTTGATATTGATGGTAGATAATCCCCTCAAGACTTGTCCTTGTCACTCCAAGTCTGTATTAAGATTATAGATACATAAATTACCTAAGTAAATAACTGCATTATATGAACTTAGCGAGGGGACATCATAGGTTTTTGAGCCGGCATCAAAAAAAAAAATCTAAAAATTGTCTACTTTGATTTTAAATGGTTGATTAACATCTCAAGACTTATCCTTGTCACTCTATGTATGTATTTAGATTATAGATACATAAGTTACCTAAGTAAATAACAGCATTCTATGAACTTAGCGAGGGGATATCATAGGTTTTTGAGCCGGCAGCGAAAAGTATATACACAAAAAAATCCACTTTCATATTGATGGTAGATAATCCCCTCAAGACTTGTCCTTGTCACTCCAAATATATATTTAGATTATAGATACATAAGTTACCTAAGTAAATAACTGCATTCTATGAACTTAGCGAGGGGATATCATAGGTTTTTGAGCCGGCGGCCAAAAAAATAACGAAAAGATCTCTACTTTGATATTGATCGTAGATTAACATCTCAAGACTTGTCCTTGTCACTCCAAGTATGTATTTAGATTATAAATACATACGTTACCTAAGTAAATAACATCATACTATGAACTTAGCGAGGGGACATCATAGGTTTTTGAGCCGGCAGCGAAAAGTATATACACAAAAAAATCCACTTTGATATTGATGGTAGATAATCCCCTCAAGACTTGTCCTTGTCACTCCAAGTCTGTATTTAGATTATAGATACATAAGTTACCTAAGTAAATAACTGCATTATATGAACTTAGCGAGGGGACATCATAGGTTTTTGAGCCGGCGGCCAAAAAAATAACGAAAAGATCTCTACTTTGATATTGATCGTAGATTAACATCTCAAGACTTGTCCTTGTCACTCCAAGTATGTATTTAGATTATAAATACATACGTTACCTAAGTAAATAACATCATACTATGAACTTAGCGAGGGGACATCATAGGTTTTTGAGCCGGCAGCGAAAAGTATATACACAAAAAAATCCACTTTCATATTGATGGTAGATAATCCCCTCAAGACTTGTCCTTGTCACTCCAAATATATATTTAGATTATAGATACATAAGTTACCTAAGTAAATAACTGCATTCTATGAACTTAGCGAGGGGATATCATAGGTTTTTGAGCCGGCGGCCAAAAAAATAACGAAAAGATCTCTACTTTGATATTGATCGTAGATTAACATCTCAAGACTTGTCCTTGTCACTCCAAGTATGTATTTAGATTATAAATACATACGTTACCTAAGTAAATAACATCATACTATGAACTTAGCGAGGGGACATCATAGGTTTTTGAGCCGGCAGCGAAAAGTATATACACAAAAAAATCCACTTTCAAATTGATGGTAGATAATCCCCTCAAGACTTGTCCTTGTCACTCCAAATATATATTTAGATTATAGATACATAAGTTACCTAAGTAAATAACTGCATTCTATGAACTTAGCGAGGGGATATCATAGGTTTTTGAGCCGGCGGCCAAAAAAATAACGAAAAGATCTCTACTTTGATATTGATCGTAGATTAACATCTCAAGACTTGTCCTTGTCACTCCAAGTATGTATTTAGATTATAAATACATACGTTACCTAAGTAAATAACATCATACTATGAACTTAGCGAGGGGACATCATAGGTTTTTGAGCCGGCAGCGAAAAGTATATACACAAAAAAATCCACTTTGATATTGATGGTAGATAATCCCCTCAAGACTTGTCCTTGTCACTCCAAGTCTGTATTTAGATTATAGATACATAAGTTACCTAAGTAAATAACTGCATTATATGAACTTAGCGAGGGGACATCATAGGTTTTTGAGCCGGCATCAAAAAAAAAATCTAAAAATTGTCTACTTTGATTTTAAATGGTTGATTAACATCTCAAGACTTATCCTTGTCACTCTATGTATGTATTTAGATTATAGATACATAAGTTACCTAAGTAAATAACAGCATTCTATGAACTTAGCGAGGGGATATCATAGGTTTTTGAGCCGGCAGCGAAAAATATATCCACAAAAAAATCCACTTAGATATTGATGGTAGATTAACATCTCAAGACTTGTCCTTGTCACTCCAAGTATATATTTAGATTATAGATACAAAAGTTACCTAAGTAAATTACAGCATTCTAAGAACTTAGCGAGGGGATATGATAGGTTTTTGAGCCGGCAGCAAAAAATATAGCCACAAAAAATCCACTTTGATATTGATGGTAGATAATCCCCTCAAGACTTGTCCTTGTCACTCCAAATATGTATTTAGATTATAGATACATAAGATACCTAAGAAAATAACTGCATTCTATGAACTTAGCGAGGGGAATTCATAGGTTTTTGAGCCGGCAGCGAAAAGTATATACACAAAAAAATCCACTTTGATATTGATGGTAGATAATCCCCTCAAGACTTGTCCTTGTCACTCCAAATATATATTTAGATTATAGATAAATAAGTTACCTAAGTAAATAACTGCATTCTATGAACTTAGCGAGGGGATATCATAGGTTTTTGAGCCGGCGGCCAAAAAAATTACGAAAAGATCTCTACTTTGATATTGATCGTAGATTAACATCTCAAGACTTGTCCTTGTCACTCCAAGTATGTATTTAGATTATAAATACATACGTTACCTAAGTAAATAACATCATTTATTGAACTTAGCGAGGGGACATCATAGGTTTTTGAGCCGGCAGCGAAAAGTATATACACAAAAAAATCCACTTTGATATTGATGGTAGATAGTCCCCTCAAGACTTGTCCTTGTCACTCCAAGTCTGTATTTAGATTATAGATACATAAGTTACCTAAGTAAATAACTGCATTATATGAACTTAGCGAGGGGACATCATAGGTTTTTGAGCCGGCATCAAAAAAAAAATCTAAAAATTGTCTACTTTGATTTTAAATGGTTGATTAACATCTCAAGACTTATCCTTGTCACTCTATGTATGTATTTAGATTATAGATACATAAGTTACCTAAGTAAATAACAGCATTCTATGAACTTAGCGAGGGGATATCATAGGTTTTTGAGCCGGCAGCGAAAAATATATCCACAAAAAAATCCACTTAGATATTGATGGTAGATTAACATCTCAAGACTTGTCCTTGTCACTCCAAGTATATATTTAGATTATAGATACAAAAGTTACCTAAGTAAATTACAGCATTCTAAGAACTTAGCGAGGGGATATGATAGGTTTTTGAGCCGGCAGCAAAAATATAGCCACAAAAAATCCACTTTGATATTGATGGTAGATAATCCCCTCAAGACTTGTCCTTGTCACTCCAAATATGTATTTAGATTATAGATACATAAGATACCTAAGAAAATAACTGCATTCTATGAACTTAGCGAGGGGACATCATAGGTTTTTGAGCCGGCAGCGAAAAGTATATACACAAAAAAATCCACTTTGATATTGATGGTAGATAATCCCCTCAAGACTTGTCCTTGTCACTCCAAGTCTGTATTTAGATTATAGATACATAAGTTACCTAAGTAAATAACTGCATTATATGAACTTAGCGAGGGGACATCATAGGTTTTTGAGCCGGCATCAAAAAAAAAAATCTAAAAATTGTCTACTTTGATTTTGAATGGTTGATTAACATCTCAAGACTTATCCTTGTCACTCTATGTATGTATTTAGATTATAGATACATAAGTTACCTAAGTAAATAACAGCATTCTATGAACTTAGCGAGGGGACATCATAGGTTTTTGAGCCGGCAGCGAAAAGTATATACACAAAAAATTCCACTTTGATATTGATGGTAGATAATCCCCTCAAGACTTATACTTGTCACTCCAAATATATATTTAGATTATACATACATAAGTTACCTAAGTAAATAACAGCATTCTATGAACTTAGCGAGGGGATATCATAGGTTTTTTAGCCGGCAACGAAAAATATATCCACAAAAAAATCCACTTTGATATTGACGGTAGATTAACATCTCAAGACTTATCCTTGTCACTCCAAGTATTTATTTAGATTATAGATACATATGTAACCTAAGTAAATAACATCATACTATGAACTTAGCGAGGGGATATCATAGGTTTTTGAGCCGGCAGCGAAAAGTATATACACAAAAAAATCCACTTTGATATTGATGGTAGATAATCCCCTCAAGACTTGTCCTTGTCACTCCAAATATATATTTAGATTATAGATAAATAAGTTACCTAAGTAAATAACTGCATTCTATGAACTTAGCGAGGGGATATCATAGGTTTTTGAGCCGGCGGCCAAAAAAATTACGAAAAGATCTCTACTTTGATATTGATCGTAGATTAACATCTCAAGACTTGTCCTTGTCACTCCAAGTATGTATTTAGATTATAAATACATACGTTACCTAAGTAAATAACATCATTTATTGAACTTAGCGAGGGGACATCATAGGTTTTTGAGCCGGCAGCGAAAAGTATATACACAAAAAAATCCACTTTGATATTGATGGTAGATAATCCCCTCAAGACTTGTCCTTGTCACTCCAAGTCTGTATTTAGATTATAGATACATAAGTTACCTAAGTAAATAACTGCATTATATGAACTTAGCGAGGGGACATCATAGGTTTTTGAGCCGGCATCAAAAAAAAAATCTAAAAATTGTCTACTTTGATTTTGAATGGTTGATTAACATCTCAAGACTTATCCTTGTCACTCTATGTATGTATTTAGATTATAGATACATAAGTTACCTAAGTAAATAACAGCATTCTATGAACTTAGCGAGGGGATATCATAGGTTTTTGAGCCGGCAGCGAAAAGTATATACACAAAAAAATCCACTTTGATATTGATGGTAGATAATCTCCTCAAGACTTGTCCTTGTCACTCCAAATATATATTTAGATTATAGATACATAAGTTACCTAAGTAAATAACTGCATTCTATGAACTTAGCGAGGGGATATCATAGGTTTTTGAGCCGGCGGCCAAAAAAATAACGAAAAGATCTCTACTTTGATATTGATCGTAGATTAACATCTCAAGATTTGTCCTTGTCACTCCAAGTATGTATTTAGATTATAAATACATACGTTACCTAAGTAAATAACATCATTTATTGAACTTAGCGAGGGGACATCATAGGTTTTTGAGCCGGCAGCGAAAAGTATATACACAAAAAAATCCACTTTGATATTGATGGTAGATAATCCCCTCAAGACTTGTCCTTGTCACTCCAAGTCTGTATTTAGATTATAGATACATAAGTTACCTAAGTAAATAACTGCATTATATGAACTTAGCGAGGGGACATCATAGGTTTTTGAGCCGGCATCAAAAAAAAAAATCTAAAAATTGTCTACTTTGATTTTGAATGGTTGATTAACATCTCAAGACTTATCCTTGTCACTCTATGTATGTATTTAGATTATAGATACATAAGTTACCTAAGTAAATAACAGCATTCTATGAACTTAGCGAGGGGACATCATAGGTTTTTGAGCCGGCAGCGAAAAGTATATACACAAAACATTCCACTTTGATATTGATGGTAGATAATCCCCTCAAGACTTATACTTGTCACTCCAAATATATATTTAGATTATAGATAAATAAGTTACCTATGTAAATAACAGCATTCTATGAACTTAGCGAGGGGATATCATAGGTTTTTGAGCCGGCAGCGAAAAATATATCCACAAAAAAATCCACTTAGATATTGATGGTAGATTAACATCTCAAGACTTGTCCTTGTCACTCCAAGTATATATTTAGATTATAGATACAAAAGTTACCTAAGTAAATTACAGCATTCTAAGAACTTAGCGAGGGGATATGATAGGTTTTTGAGCCGGCAGCAAAAAATATAGCCACAAAAAATCCACTTTGATATTGATGGTAGATAATCCCCTCAAGACTTGTCCTTGTCACTCCAAATATGTATTTAGATTATAGATACATAAGATACCTAAGAAAATAACTGCATTCTATGAACTTAGCGAGGGGAATTCATAGGTTTTTGAGCCGGCAGCGAAAAGTATATACACAAAAAAATCCACTTTGATATTGATGGTAGATAATCCCCTCAAGACTTGTCCTTGTCACTCCAAATATATATTTAGATTATAGATACATAAGTTACCTAAGTAAATAACTGCATTCTATGAACTTAGCGAGGGGATATCATAGGTTTTTGAGCCGGCGGCCAAAAAAATAACGAAAAGATCTCTACTTTGATATTGATCGTAGATTAACATCTCAAGACTTGTCCTTGTCACTCCAAGTATGTATTTAGATTATAAATACATACGTTACCTAAGTAAATAACATCATTTATTGAACTTAGCGAGGGGACATCATAGGTTTTTGAGCCGGCAGCGAAAAGTATATACACAAAAAAATCCACTTTGATATTGATGGTAGATAATCCCCTCAAGACTTGTCCTTGTCACTCCAAGTCTGTATTTAGATTATAGATACATAAGTTACCTAAGTAAATAACTGCATTATATGAACTTAGCGAGGGGACATCATAGGTTTTTGAGCCGGCATAAAAAAAAAAAATCTAAAAATTGTCTACTTTGATTTTGAATGGTTGATTAACATCTCAAGACTTATCCTTGTCACTCCATGTATGTATTTAGATTATAGATACATAAGTTACCTAAGTAAATAACAGCATTCTATGAACTTAGCGAGGGGACATCATAGGTTTTTGAGCCGGCAGCGAAAAGTATATACACAAAAAATTCCACTTTGATATTGATGGTAGATAATCCCCTCAAGACTTATACTTGTCACTCCAAATATATATTTAGATTATAGATAAATAAGTTACCTATGTAAATAACAGCATTCTATGAACTTAGCGAGGGGATATCATAGGTTTTTGAGCCGGCAGCGAAAAATATATCCACAAAAAAATCCACTTAGATATTGATGGTAGATTAACATCTCAAGACTTGTCCTTGTAACTCCAAGTATATATTTAGATTATAGATACAAAAGTTACCTAAGTAAATTACAGCATTCTAAGAACTTAGCGAGGGGATATGATAGGTTTTTGAGCCGGCAGCAAAAAATATAGCCACAAAAAATCCACTTTGATATGGATGGTAGATAATCCCCTCAAGACTTGTCCTTGTCACTCCAAATATGTATTTAGATTATAGATACATAAGATACCTAAGAAAATAACTGCATTCTATGAACTTAGCGAGGGGAATTCATAGGTTTTTGAGCCGGCAGCGAAAAGTATATACACAAAAAAATCCACTTTGATATTGATGGTAGATAATCCCCTCAAGACTTGTCCTTGTCACTCCAAATATATATTTAGATTATAGATACATAAGTTACCTAAGTAAATAACTGCATTCTATGAACTTAGCGAGGGGATATCATAGGTTTTTGAGCCGGCGGCCAAAAAAATAACGAAAAGATCTCTTCTTTGATATTGATCGTAGATTAACATCTCAAGACTTGTCCTTGTCACTCCAAGTATGTATTTAGATTATAAATACATACGTTACCTAAGTAAATAACATCATTTATTGAACTTAGCGAGGGGACATCATAGGTTTTTGAGCCGGCAGCGAAAAGTATATACACAAAAAAATCCACTTTGATATTGATGGTAGATATTCCCCTCAAGCTCTATACCGGAAATCCGCTTCTCGCAAATCGCGGTCCGACGAGCTCTGTTCTCCCTCGACGTCCGAAAGTCGAGTGGGCCGGATGGTATTCCCGCCATTGTGCTAAGGACGTGTGCTCCAGAGTTGTCTCCTGTGTTGACGCGCCTATTCAGGCTTTCTTATATCGCCGGACGTGTTCCTTCTTCGTGGAAGACCGCCCTAGTACATCCGATCCCCAAAAAGGGTGATCGAACAGATCCGTCTAACTACAGGCCTATAGCGATTACCTCCCTTCTCTCTAAGGTGATGGAGCGGGTCATCAACACTCAGCTGCTCAGGTACCTAGAGGAGCACCAGCTTATAAGCGACCGTCAATACGGCTTCCGTCATGGTCGTTCAGCTGGAGACCTTCTCGTCTACCTGACGCACCGATGGGCTGAAGCCATAGAGAGTAAAGGCGAGGCTTTGGCAGTTGGCCTAGATATTGCTAAGGCCTTCGACCGGGTCTGGCACAGGGCACTTCTATCGAAGCTACCGTCCTATGGAATTCCCGAGGGTTTGTGCACCTGGGTGACCAGCTTTCTTGCTGATCGGAGCATCAAGGTCGCTGTTGACGGATGTTGCTCCGACATCAAGAATATTAATGCTGGCGTACCACAAGGCTGCGTGCTATCGCCCACACTGTTCATCCTGCATATCAATGATATGCTAAAAATTCCCAGCATTCACTGCTATGCGGATGACAGCACTGGTGATGCCCAATATTCTGGCCGTGCTAACATCCCTCGGTCCATGGTGGAGGAAAGCCGAATACAACTTGTGTCTGAAGTCGAGACCTCCTTGGAGCGGGTCTCAGAATGGGGAAGACTAAATTTAGTCCAATTCAACCCCTCGAAGACACAGGTTTGCGCGTTCTCCACGAAAAAAACCCCATTCGTAGCTGCACCAAAGTTTGAAGACACTCCCCTCATCATCTCAAAGAGTGTCGGGATCCTCGGTGTCGACATTGCGAGTGATGTCCAGTTTCGAGGCCATTTGGAAAGTAAAGTCAAACTGGCTTCTAAAAAGCTGGGTGTGCTTAATAGGTCTAAGTGCTACTTTACACCACTCCAGCGGCTGCAGCTATATAAAGCGCAGGTTAGGCCGCATATGGAGTACTGCTCACACCTCTGGGCAGGCGCACCCGCTTACCAGCTTGATCCACTTGCTTCGGTGCAAAGGCGGGCCACTCGTATAGTTGGCGATCCCGAACTCACTGGCGGTTTGGAACCTCTCAGCCTTCGGAGAGATATTGGCTCTCTCTGTGTGTTCTACCGTCTGTATAATGGGGAGTGTTCTCAAGAACTTTTTGACCTGGTGCCATCATCACCTTTTTACCACCGCACCGCTCGCCGGCGATGTGGAGTTCATCCTCATATCCTCGAGCCGCCTCGATCGTCCACACAACGGTTCAGTCGGACGTTCCTACTGCGGACCATTAGGATGTGGAATGAGCTTCCCATTACGGTTTTCCCACAGCGCTACGATATGGGGTTCTTCAAAAGGGGCGTAAAAAGAGCTCTTCAAGGTCGGCAACACATCGGCAATCCCCCTGGTATTGCAAATGTCCATAGGCGGCGGTGACCACTTACCATCAGGTGGACCGTCTGCCTGTTTGTCAACCTTTTTGACATAAAAAAAAAAAAAAAAAGACTTGTCCTTGTCACTCCAAGTCTGTATTTAGATTATAGATACATAAGTTACCTAAGTAAATAACTGCATTATATGAACTTAGCGAGGGGACATCATAGGTTTTTGAGCCGGCAGCAAAAAAAATAATCTAAAAATTGTCTACTTTGATTTTGAATGGTTGATTAACATCTCAAGACTTATCCTTGTCACTCTATGTATGTATTTAGATTATAGATACATAAGTTACCTAAGTAAATAACAGCATTCTATGAACTTAGCGAGGGGACATCATAGGTTTTTGAGCCGGCAGCGAAAAGTATATACACAAAAAAATCCACTTTGATATTGATGGTAGATATTCCCCTCAAGACTTGTCCTTGTCACTCCAAGTCTGTATTTAGATTATAGATACATAAGTTACCTAAGTAAATAACTGCATTATATGAACTTAGCGAGGGGACATCATAGGTTTTTGAGCCGGCAGCAAAAAAAATAATCTAAAAATTGTCTACTTTGATTTTGAATGGTTGATTAACATCTCAAGACTTATCCTTGTCACTCTATGTATGTATTTAGATTATAGATACATAAGTTACCTAAGTAAATAACAGCATTCTATGAACTTAGCGAGGGCACATCATAGGTTTTTGAGCCGGCAGCGAAATGTATATACACAAAAAATTCCACTTTCATATTGATGGTAGATAATCCCCTCAAGACTTATACTTGTCACTCCAAATATATATTTAGATTATAGATAAATAAGTTACCTATGTAAATAACAGCATTCTATGAACTTAGCGAGGGGATATCATAGGTTTTTGAGCCGGCAGCGAAAAATATATCCACAAAAAAATCCACTTAGATATTGATGGTAGATTAACATCTCAAGACTTGTCCTTGTCACTCCAAGTATATATTTAGATTATAGATACATAAGTTACCTAAGTAAATATCATCATTCTATGAACTTAGCGAGGGGACATCATAGGTTTTTGAGCCGGCAGCGAAAAGTATATACACAAAAAAATCCACTTTGATATTGATGGTAGATAATCCCCTCAAGACTTGTCCTTGTCACTCCAAGTATGTATTTAGATTATAGATACATAAGTTACCTAAGTAAATAACATCATTCTAAGAACTTAGCGTGGGGACATCATAGGTTTTTGAGCCGGCAGCGAAAAGTATATACACAAAAAAAACCACATTGATATTGATGGTAGATAATCCCCTCAAGACCTGTCCTTGTCACTCTAAATATGTATTTAGATTATAGATTCATAAGTTACCTAAGTAAATAACAGCATTCTATGAACTTAGCGAGGGGATATCATAGGTTTTTGAGCCGGCAACGAAAAATATAGCCACAAAAAAATCCACTTTGATATTGATGGTAGATTAACATCTCAAGACTTGTCCTTGTCACTCCAAGTATATATTTAGATTATAGATACATAAGTTACCTAAGTAAATATCATCATTCTATGAACTTAGCGAGGGGACATCATAGGTTTTTGAGCCGGCAGCGAAAAGTATATACACAAAAAAATCCACTTTGATA
>CATOBL010000334.1:0-15689 GCA_951394255.1 Polyploca ridens | reverse complement strand
CCGCCTCCGCTCCATTACACTCTCTGTGGCGACCGCTCCTACGGACGCCCGTTCTCACCGGCCGCCGTAGTCCGTACGCGCCTCCGTAGGGGCGGTCGCGCGAGTCCCGGCCCGAGTCCCTCCCCGCCCAGCCCGCGAGGAATCCGCGCCGCCGAGCGTCCCCAGCCCCTCTCATGCCCGCCGCCGCCCGCGTCCCGGGCGACCTCCCAGTGAACACTTGTGTTGGTTGCAGTGGCCGCGGAGGGGGCCCCGCCGGCGCGGATTTCTACAAGGGCTTCCTGTATAACGGCATGGCGTCTCAACACGCGCACGCGCACGCGCACAACGTTGCCCGCGCCCGCGCCGCTATGTGCGCCCGCACACGCGCACCACGCCGTCTCCACCCCCTCTGACTACAAACAGAAGAAAGGGGTACGTCCGACCCCACACCACCCTCCGCATCGCGCACCCTGCACTACTAACATATTAACGCTCATCGCTTCTCTCCGCTAACCACACATTAACATCTAACCGTTCGTCACTAACCTAATAAACCTTGAATGCATGCGATCCCAGTCGGTCGACATTGAGCCGAGGCGTGCGAGTGGCTCGGTCGGTGAGAGTGACCGCTGCGTGTGTTACAGATGGGCACGAAGCGGCCTGGCATGTCGTGCTCCAACTGCCACACGACCACCACGTCGCTGTGGCGGCGCAACGCCCACGGGGAGACCGTGTGCAACGCCTGTGGACTCTACTACAAACTACACAACATCAACAGACCTATGGCAATGAAGAAAGACTCTATTCAGGTGCGTCTCCTATGTTTTTTTTCTATTTTATCACTAGTATTACCCATTATTTACGCAATACAAGTGTTAGCAACACTTGTATTGAGTAAAGCATGGAGATTCCCTATTGATGGTTATGTGCTATACTCATATCTTATTTATTGAATCTAGAAAACGAGTCAGAATTTCCTTCTTTCTATAAACTTTTCTTGACTTGTCAAAAGGCTTCCAACAGATTGCCAAGATGAACTTTATGCAGGCTTGGGTCCATAAACTTGCCAGAACACAATATTAACTTCAAAGAACTCTTAGTAGTTTACTTTTTTTAATTTGTAGAGATTGACTTAGTATCTACAGACATTCAAGTGTCACCGCCTTGATTAATAGTGTATCTAGATGATATATTAGTAATTACTTGTGAGTACATCTAATGAATTATCTATGTAAAGGCAAGTAAACATGAATGCCAAAATAATATCTACTCGCTATGATGATGAAGGCTAAGATAGACTTTGGCAAAAACAAGGATATTATTACGCCGAGTAAAGTAATAACATTGTATTTTAATATTTCCGTTTTATTTACAGACTAGGAAGCGGAAACCAAAACCGGTATGAAGTCGGAGCGAAATATGAAAAACTCAATTCAACGCACAGTTGCCCCAGGAGTGAAAATCGAAAATTTGTGTAAGTACCTATTCTATGAATTTACTTGCGTTTAAAATAATATTTACAGGCTAGATGCGGCAGTGTAAACATAGTAAAATCGTGTGATGGTTCAATAGTGAATCAAATGGGGATTTTTGTCCATGTTCTAAGAGGCTGAATATGATGTAGCGGTCTAATGGAGAATTGTATGTTTCAGTGGATAGTGGGTCAGCGGTGGGCGGGTCGGCGGGCGGGGGCACGCGGTCGCCGCTGCCGCTCGGCTACTACGTGCAGCACGCGCTCAAGCTGGAGGAGCCGCTGCCGCCGCCGGCGCACGCGCACGCGCACCCGCACGCGCACGCACATGCGCACCCGCACGCCGCACGCACACCCGCACGCGCACCCGCACGCGCTGTACGAGGAGGTGGAGTACCGGCGCGAGCGCGACCCGGCCGACCGGCCCACCGTCGTCTCGATGGGCAGCTGAGCGCGCCACCTCCGGGGTCGCACCTCACTCGCACACCACACCGGCTCACCCGACACCGAGCATTTTTAACGTCTATAGTAGGTAATCACTCCGGTATCGGCGTTGCGGTCACGCGGCGGTGTCGCGTCGTGCCCGCCCGGCCGTGTTCGAGGACGGAATCCGCCGGCCGACGATCGTCAGCTCGATAGACTTAAAGAAGTACATTTGAAAAGTCATAATAATTTAAGTTACATCTACCTTTCCTTTGCCTCGTGACCGTTTATCGTAAACCTCTCATAATGAACGTTGCGGTGGAACAAAATTCGGAATCTCTCGAGCTCGCGCCCGAGGTGGCGACGTGGGCGGCATTCGCGATCACTATGTATGTGGGTGAATAACGTAGAATCTCAATTTGTTTAAGTTCGTCTGTAGGTGCATACGATATTATAATAAGTTATGTGAGCGTTTGACCGAGTCTGACCAAAGAGTCGCCGCTAGTTGACCAAATTACAATGATCGTGTATATACCGCAGAGTGGGGCACCTCGCGTGCCCACTCTACCCTTGACTAGAGTAGCGTATACGCAGTGCCGCAGCAGTCGCGTCGACACTCGGTGAGCAGCGAGCACTGAGCAGCCCTGCGAGTGCGAGCGGCTGCGATGTTACCTACCGACCTGCACAGTTGTATCACGATAATCTCTATCTCCCGATGATCATTGTTTACGTTATTCTTTGCTAAAGTTATAAACAATTAGTAAATTTACAAGCCTCACGTTGACCCGTTCGATATAAACGGGAGGAATATAATAATTATATTTGCAAAGGGTAATTTTTTAAACACCAATGAATAATATAATGTTATTAAATAGATAAATATTTTCAGTTTTTTATGTGTATATGACGTAGATAGATATATTATACTGTTACCAAATAATAACTATGTTTAAAGAAAGTAAGAGACTGTACCCGAACCATTCCTAATTTGTTGCATTCCTAAATAGAATATAATTATAAGAATCTATAATTAGATATAATGAGTTCACATCATTTTGTTTAATGCTGCAAAGAGGCTGTTATATACAATCAAAATCATACATTTATTTTAGTTATTTTAGTAAATATAATTATACAGATTTGTCACGCATTTTTGTAATAATGACAATCAATTTCATTTTAGATAAAAATATGATATGTTTTAATGTGTAGATCTTGACTCCATGACTTGAAAATACATTCCACGAATTTATAAAGCTATACATTTAAGGTGCATCTATTGTAGGGTAGGTGACCGCAAGCGCGAGCGAGCCGCGCCGCGATGCGAGTGAGCGATACAAGCAGCTTTCAAACAAATATCACAGCTGAGTGAAGTCAGTTTCATACGGCAATTACTTAAATAAGTGCGTTGCTTATTTCATACCAGATTTAATCATGCAGGGTATTTTCTGTAAGTCAAGATATAGGTTGAGCTCGTGTAAATAGATTAGTTAGCGCTATGAAACTGACTTTGCTGACTGAATGAACTAGGGAAGTGCTGATCGCGTGTCGCAGCTCGCTCCCGCGGACTTGTTACGGATCTGATCGACCTCTCTACTTGAAACAATCGATTTTATTGCCATTATTCGCACAATACGATTATATATAGGTGAGACACTGACGAGTGTGTACTGCATGTTGTCTGAAATAAATAATATTACTTATAATAAGCCCTAATGTAGGTACCTATTTCCAATTGTTTTAATGTTATTGCTCATCGGCCGAAGTCGGCGAGTCGTTTAATAAATTGAATTATGGCCAAATATTATAAGCATAGCGTCGTACTATGTGATGTTATACTATTTATGTGTTACAATCAAATTATACATTATATTTGCCAGTAGGCAAAGACGTTAGACTTAATCGATATTTTTTGTAAATATTATTACGCAATGAAAAGTACACTTTTAATAAATCAAATTATGAAATTACGCATTGTTTTTGTCTCCAACAAATTTTTTTTTGTCCACTAATTGAAATTCACGAAAGCAGTATGTAGAGTATAGCATGTAGGTATACCATGGGGTTCCGTAGTAGGCAGCTACTTATAATTGGAAAATTACTTTTCTGTTGCAAAGTTCATCAACTATAGCTCTAGTCTTTACTAGCTCGTGAACTAGATCACTGCTATCATTGAACGTGATAGTTTTTCATGTAACTTCAGGCCGTTGTAAAATAATTAAGATTTTTGAAAATTATTGTGCTGTGGCAAAAGGGAACCCGTAACTTATGTAAAACCACAGAATTAATGATAGTACAAATAGTTGAACTAAAAAAATGTTAAAGAAACCTATAATATTTTTATTGTTTTTTTACGTGTGGTATCCAACTTAAATGAAAAAAAAAAACAGTTCACGATTTACCTATTTACTAGCAATTTTTTCTTTTTTATTAGTGTCCCTTCCTTTGTAATTTAATTGTAATAACTACTAACTACCTAAACCTGCATTTGAGCGACATATAACTAGATCGCATAGTAAAATAGGCGACTTATGGAAAGATGGACAGATGAATTGACAAACAGACGGACATGAAACTATAAGTGCCTTATCAGGGCCTAAATTGAATAAATGCTTTTTGAATTTGAATTTAAGGGTTTCTGTATGATAACATTGATAACCCCAAAAAAAGGGTAATTTAATTGTAAAACATAATATGAACTAGGTATCTGCTTCAGTCTTTGTTTTCAGTCGTTTACTTAATTCAGAGGATTGATTCTTTTGAAAGAAGATGCAATCCGCAACAGAAGCATTTTTTATTTTTTCTAGCCGTGAGTATGTAGCTGCGATATATATCTGGGGCTGAACGTAAGGATATTTCTATAACTTATGTTGATGACTGCTTCTCAACATCATTTCTGCATAAAAACGTACTCATCGACATCATACTCCTGTCATCACTCTTTCTTATTCTTCTGTGTTTTATATGTAAAGTAGTGAATTGTTGAGTCCACGGTTTAAAAAAAAGTTTTATTGGATATAGTGCATATGCATATTTTACCGACACCGTAGCAGTGATCGCACCGTGCTAAAGCATTTATGGAAAATTCGCACGAGCACGCAGGAGACACGTGTTCCAGCCGAGTGGAGAGCTTAGCGTTGTCTCCTTGTGCACACTTCAGGCGAGTGGAAAACGAGGGCGCGGGTCGGGCAGACGAGGGGGGAGGAGGCGGCTGAAACAATATGGCGGTGCGGCTTATCGGCGGCCATCGCGCGTCACGTGCGCCGCGTCGCCCCTCCAGCCGTCGCCTGCTCTTTATTAGCTTTTCACGGAAAATATTCGACGAAAAAAACAACTGATAAGATCGCGATGAGGTCGAGCGGCGCCCATCAATAATCCGTCGATGTATCGAGCTGCTATCAGATCCGGAGCGAGGATTACAGACCGTGTGAGCCGTACAATACACACGCACACACGCACGGGCACTGATCACTTTATTGCTGGGGCGAGTCACTACACTGCCTCGAGCTGGCACAATGGTATACGGGCTCACCGAGAGACTATAAACTTTTCTTCTAGACTGCTACTGCGGTATGCGGTACAGACAATATTCCAAGTAAATAAGTAAACGTTATCCCTGCTAGGTAGTTTATCTCGGCGCGGTGGGTGCGCGGGCGCTGCGCTGGCGCTGTATAGACTGTAATGAGTCGGCGATGCAGATACGCGCTCTCGTAATCAAATCTGTAGGCCTTCTATCTGATAATTAGCCGGTATCAGGGATGGTATCGCGGTATCTCAGGTCCTGCAGATACGGCGATGCACGGTGGTGAGGTCGGCGCTCCAGGGCGCGTCGGGGGCCACTGCGGGGTGGGGGGAGGGGGGTTAGGCCGACGTTCCCTACAAATATTAGCTTAACGCTCGTCGGCGGTGTTTGCTCGCGTTATCACATCACCCGCGAACACACCCAGCGAGCGGCCGCGGCCCCCACTCACCCCACTCCGCCTGCCGCTACCTCGATCGCTGCTATAGGTACACCATGTTACTCACTCATAATACCTACTAGAGGCTTGTGATGAACTTATAAAATAAATATATACTTACTTATATATATGTTACCCACGTCATATACGATGAGTAATCACCTATATTTATCTAGTATATATGTACCTAATTCTAATAATCGATGACTCGACGTTCATGCCTTTGTATTTGCGGAGGTACACTACCGCCGGATTGACAGATAAAACATAAGCCTCGTCACGATATACAATAAACAATATCATAAAGTTACTAAATTAAATACTTAGGATATGTAGATGATTCCAGGCGACGATGGCTCAGTGGATAGTTGCATCATATGAGTAGTGAAATTGTGGGCTTGAATCCTGCAATGTGCTTGAGTTTTCGGTGAAGGAAATAATCGTTTGGACATCATAGTAGGTATGTTGGTAGGGTACTTTGTACTTCCCGACTGGCGGCTACAGACCTGTTGCCAAAGTCGTAACAGAGTCTTTCGTGATCTAGGCTTTGTATGCTTACCGCCTTCCGCCTATCATTATTTATTTATTTATTTACTTATTAAATATAGATTCAGTCTACTTTGTAGTTTTGCGGCCGCGCCGGGGCACGCAATTGTTGTCAGTGCGATTAGAATGTAAATATTATGTAATGAATCTAAGCTTGTTTTGAAAAGAGTAATTGCTGAGTTTATTGCCGGCTCTTCTCAGCAAATGCAACCTTCCGAACCGGTATTAGAGTATTAGAGTCAGACTTTTCATAAGTGCCTGCGAAGGTCTATTTGAATAAATGATTTTGAATTTTGAATTGAATTTTTTTGAATTTTATCGTGAGATTGTTGACAAACACAAACCAATCCTTACCCATTTGGTGTAGAATGATGCTCATATAAAATTGTTAATCCTCTGGTGTATCTTGTGACAGGGCGGCACAACAAGTAATCAGTGTGTCGGTCCGCACAACAACACGGCCGTGGCGTGGCTCGCCAGTAGTAGAACAGCTGTTACACTACAACTAGATACCGACCGGTATCTGTTAGATACGATTATCAAAACTCTAAGATAACCAGTCTCACATTAGCGCCTAGTTAAGATAAATGAGATAACAATTTGCATATCTGAAGAATGGTGCGATACCCAAGTGTTATATCAATGGGGTCGTTGCACTGCGTATCGCGCCACCCATGGTGCCGCTGAGATTACCAGCTCGCTCATTCATGTGTGGACTTATCAACCATACGCGCTACGATTACAGATTTTAGAAATCCAAGTCGGAATTTGAACCCAACTGGCATGAAAGCCGAGAGGTGCACTGCAGCTACCGCAGAACCATCCAGAACTTGTGCTACATGCACCACCGTGCTATGGTTCCTCACGATGTTTGTCTTCCCCGAAAGCTCAAGTTCATTGTAGGCTTTGAGCCTGGAACGTTCGTCGCGGCATTCAACATCGATAACTGAGTTATCATCGCTTTAAGAATAAAAAAACACCTTAGGTAAACACCAGTTCTTCACAGAAGCGGTAACTGCAATAGCCGACTTATGCCCGGTTTGTATAAACAAAAACGAATCGTTTTGCTTACCAATGGTAGGTTTGCATAGCAGACATTAAAGCTTTGCATAGCAGACCCTTCCATATGGGAGGCTATGCAAAGCTTTGGGGTCCTTGCTTCATTATTAGTCTTAATTTTAACCGATAACGGTCCGAAAATTATAGGAATCGGCAATTTATAATTGCCTTCTTACGTTCTAAACTCTCAACTGAATGGCTTTGACTTGACAACTTCTTTCCGTCCAAAATGTATTATTTCCAGTTCAATGAAGTTAATTGGGCTCCGAAAATGTTCATCTGCCGAAAAACTGGCATACAAACATGATAACCGTGCGCGATGTCGCAAGCCGAGCCGCCGCGCCGCCCGCGCCGGCGCACATACGCCTGCCCCACATACGTACGCCGCACACACCACTGTCATTGTGCAACCTCATGTAATCCCTTTTACTGTGTGATACAACGCACACACGAGCTATTCATGTGGCTTGTGGCATAGACACGATGATCAACTCGTTACATATTATAGCTAGCATATCCTATATTATAGCAGAATAATGCAGTCATAAATTATGCTATCATCTTAAAGTAACAATATTTTCCGAAAATTAAAGAAATTTAAAGATGGCTATTTTATTTTGTCACATAAACAAGCATACTCTCCGCCTGGTGATAAGCGGTTCCCGTAGACCTATGGACGCTTGCAAAATACGACGCATCTCTCACGCGATGGGTAGTTTGCACTATACTTTTTTGCGTGAATTCAAGGTTAGTTCTATATTAAAAGTAGTTTTAAGGGCCTGCAAGTTGTCGATAGAAGTATTATACCTAAATAATTATATATAGGACATTTGATTGCCTCCGAGGTAGTCACTCAAATAAAGTTGTTGAGCAGCGGATCTCCATACTGGCTATGACAATAAACTGTTGAGGAGCTCCATGGTAAGTAGATGATCTTGACCGTATCCAGGCGGTGCTACGTGGTGCCCAAAAAATTAAATTTCATGGAAATTCACGCGAAAAATTAATCGCGATGTTCTGAGCACAAAGCTCTTTTCCGTTAAGGAATTCCATCATAATCATCAATGTCCATGATCACATGAACCGTTTCCGAGTAATCGGTAAACATGCATAAAAAAACATGAATAAAAAAAAACACGTCGAATTGAATACCTCCCGTTTTTGAAGTCGGTTAATTAATAAACCGACTTCAAAGTCAAACAAAAAAAGAATTTTCGGTTAATAAATGACGGAGTTATGAGCAAATGATATATATGAACAAACATAAAAAAAAATACAACCGAATTGAAAACCTCCTCCTTTTTTTGAAATCGGTCAAAAATAACAATAACTTGTTTATTCTACGGCTACATTGCATACGTAAAGCCCCCATTGTCGTAGCACCCGCACGCCCGCGCCCGCGCCCGCGCCGCATCGTAGCACAGTGCTACGAAGTAATATAGTATATTACGCTAAATGTCGACATATTGATGATGGTATTCCAATTTGATGGTGATCTCGGCTTGAAACATGTAACGTACCTATATTTATTTATATGTTTATGTCAGTTTAGTAAACAGTATTGAGTGTGTTGTCTCGGAGCTGTCACTCGTTTGATAACAGCATCACCGCGCTCCCCTCCGCACCCCACCACCGAGTGTCTTTCACATCATTTCAAGTACCTACTTTTTACGCTTGTATGAGTAAGTCCGAGTATTCAAACAAATAAAGTTATACAACTAGTTTCAGTATTTGCTTGTAAAGTTCAGCGACAAGATCATCTTGGCTAAGTAGAATTAGAAAAACCAAATTTAATCCCACCTCGGTAACCGTGCAATATATAAAATCGCATAAGTAATATTTCAAAGAGATCATGTGATATTTGAGTATTTGAGATGTTAAAATAGATTAAATTACTATTAGTATTTTTTAAAGAATAGGTAAACAGGGTGTTTTTTTGTACAAAAATACATTTCCTAATAATGTACTTAATTCCATAAAATATTGTAAATGCGTTGAGAAATACCTCATTCAATTTGAAATAAAATTACTGCAAAATATGGTCACTAGGCACGTGCACAGACTAGAGCTAGACGCAAGCCGCCATAGCCCCACCCCTTTACTCCCTCGCACTCCCGTTGAGTATAACGTCTACACTTTAGCTTATTACATGATTTTCCAAATATTTTATTTTTATATATTTAAAAAAAGATTAGTTTTTTTTTATATTTTTTTCAGCACCAGTATTATTTGTATAATCGACTCTGAGTCGCGCGTCGCTGACCAAAACAACGACCTGTATACAACATATGTTCATAGGGCAAATTCTCAAAAAAGCCTATCCTGAATCAAACGTGTTCACTTGATTGACTTTCAGTATAGTTTTAAGCAAAGCCAGGTACTGATAAATTAGAGGAGTTCCTCGGAACAGGTATAGACAACGTGGGAGAACTAAATATCAACTAATAACTAGAATCAAGGAATCTATACTTATACAGGATGTTGTTTTGGACGGCGACAAGTGACCCAGGAGCGGTAGTACAAAATACAGATTCCCCAAAAATGGACTTAATTCCATTAAATACTGTAAATATGTTGAGAAATACCTTATTCAATTTGAAATAAAATTACCGTAAAGTATAGTTACTAGGCACGTGCACAGTCTAGAGCTAGGCGCAAGCCACCATCGCCCCACCCCTTTACTCCCTCGTACTCCCGTTGAGTATTATGTCTACATTTTATCTTATTACATGATTTTCAAAATTTTATTTTTTTTATTTTTATTATTAAAAAAAAATAAAGTATTTTTTTATATTTTTTTTAGCACCACTATCATTTGTATTATCGACCCTGAGTTGCTCGTCGCTGACCAAAACAACGACCTGTATATTAAAGCGGAAGAGTTATTTTGTTTGTTTGTTTAAACGTCTAATCTCTGGAACTACCAGTCAGATTCGAAAATTCTTTCACTAATAGGAAGCTACATCATCACCGAGTATAATAAGCTTTAGCACTTTTTACCCCGGGAACGTAGCTGGAACCGCAGGGGAAAGCTAGTAATTTAATATTGGAGGAGGATTTGTTAAGGCTAGGTTACACAGATACAGTTGTCGACTTAAAATAAGTTGCTTACAAAAACAAAAAAAAATAAGTTAGCATTTAATTAAGCACAATCTAATTTAACATTGTTAAAGAAAGGGATGAATGGACCAAATATGGTGATAACAATAATATAACCAGCTTAATCAAATACTTCAAAGATAATCGAAGTAAACTGACTTTTGAGCTGTCAAACTTCGTTCCAAAACTGTTCCAAAATCCATAAAATAACATTCTAATATTCCATATAAAAACGTAGCAAGGTGTTCAATATTATTATTATAGCCAAGTATCTAATGAACGGTGATTCATATAGTGACAAGTGGTATACATACATACTTACAGTGCACAGGTAGGTAGGTACCTGGAGATATGGACACGGACTCTGAAATATTTATCGCGAGCCGTCAAGTGCGCAGATAAGACAAGCGACGATGTTCGCGATCGCTCCAAATGGTGGAAATTCACCATCTGACCATATTACTGTGTGTCGCCTTCTCATGAACTATGCATTATACAATGACACTTACTGAGTACCTTACTAGGTACCTACGTTATTTCTATATATTTCGTGAATAATTCTATAAAGTACCTTATAATTGTTCGCGGGATGAAAGGAGGGGGCAGATTAAAAAATAATTATAATTAGTAAATTTTCTCATCTACTTAATGTACGTGGTTTTCCCAATGGAGTACAGCATGGGGTCCTTCGAAAAGGGTGTGAAGAGATTTCTTCAGGGTCGGCAACGCGCGAGTGATACCCCTGGTGTTGCAAGCGTCCATAGGCTACGGTAACTGCTTACCATCAGGCGGGCCGTATGCTTGTTTGCCATGGTATAATTTTTTTCAATATTATATATAAAAAATGTAACCTTGCTGAGTTTCTTGCCGGATTCTTCTCAGTTGAAGGCCGAGTTCCGAACCGGTGGTAACTTCAGTAAATGTGACCTTCATAAGTGCCTAAATATAAATATAAAAGTAAATTGAATAAATGGCTTTGACTTTGACTTAAAATAAAAGTCGAAGATGCAAGAATATACCTAAAAAAGAGTATTGATAGATTCTGGCTACCACCCAAGTTTGAAAGCACCACCAAACACCTACAAATTTACTCTGGTAGCTTCACTTGAAAGCCTTCCCTAAAAGTTACCTTCTAAGCGTTGTGTGCTTAATTTCCTGACGATCATGGCGATCATCGTATATCAAGAAAAATAAATGTACAAAATACCACAGATTTGGTAATGAGTGTGACTCAGTGACTCACCGCGGTCATGTTTTAACCGACTTCAAAAAAAGGAGGAGGCTCTCAATTCGGTTGTATTGTATAGTTTTTTACATAATAGCTCCGACATTTATTGACTGATTTGGAAAATACTTTTTTGTTTGTGTGTAATGGTACACTTCCCGTTTGGTCACATTGTTTTTTTTTTTTGAATGGACATGAAGGTACTGGCCCAAAGCTAGCCTAAGTACCCTTACGCGGACAAGTTCGGCGAGCAAGCTCTCAACCGGTTTAGATTTTTTTTTTTTTTTTTTTTTTTATTGATTTAAACTACTTACTACAGACACGTGGTCCGTACTCTTTTTAGATTAAGTTTTACATTTTTTTTTTCTTTTACATTTTCACAATTTGGACATCTTGGTCCGCGCAATAAATAAATTATTCTAATACATTTATATTCATTACTTTTATACATACTATATATATACTGTGTTAATTTATACTATCTAGGATACATATTATTAACTTTTATGTGTTTATTACAATACCTATTTACACTACATATTACTATTTATTTCTTTTCATTTATATAGATTTTAAGGATTTTATGTTTTTTTTTTTTTTTATTTGCACTTGTAAAATATTTTTGTTATAGGTTAAATTTGTAAATACATACTTAATATTGTTTGTAAGTAAAAAAAAAAAAAAAAAGTTTCGTTTCTATCCATTATATCCAAAAATAAACCTCAAAGTTCTTACTATTGTTATTATTTTGATTTATAATATAATATTAAACTTGTTACTTATATTTTCTACAGTTTGCATTTTACAGTCTAGTTTGCTTGCTTGTTTGCCCCGGAGGAAATCCCCGCGCGTATTTGAGCTTCTACGACATTATTGTCTCTATTTTTCATGGCCATTTTTAGGTTTTGAGAGAGGATTTGGTCGGTTGTTGCTGCCATCGCCCGTTTTGCGAACCTACCTATGGCGTCATCACTCTCATCTGTGTAATATACACAGCTGACAGTGTGACGCGACACTGCTACGACCGCATGCGGTACACTCTCGTGGATTTGCAACCTTTTTGGTCTTGTTTGGAGAATGATTACCGACTCGTACGTAGATCCCTGAGCTTCATGTATGGTAAGGACGCGTGAGCCCGTGGCAGCCCCGTATCCCTGGTTGGTAAGGGATGCCTTTTCTTCCTGGGTGTGAACCAGGAATAAGGTGTTTGGGTGCTAGGTATTTGCGCGTCTGTGTACCTCTTCAGCTTCAGGGAGTGTACGTGGTGTTTTGAGGAGTATATACCTGAGTATATCTCATTTAGGGCATACGCTACATCCATTGGGTTCCGATGCGTGCATAACAACTCCTGGCTGATGTTGGCTACCAGGTTTGGTCTGTTGTACTGAATATTGAACAGATTGTCTCTGTCAATATAGGGTAGTTGGTTGATATCTCCGATGAGGACAATTTCGCTAGCACCAGACAGCCGAGTTGCCAAAATAATGGATCCGAAGTGGTTCATTAGAGCCTCGTCAACCGTTAGGCGGTTACAACTTTTCGGCTCTTTGAATCCATTAGCTAGCACGGAAGCCATTGTCTGCACTTTGATCTTGGCTGCAGCTTCTCCTACGCGGGGTGTTATTTTTTCGCGAAGGTCTTTTGCTGCCTCGATTGTGGTGGTGATTATAACTTCCTTCTCCTCATCGAAGTTTCTTACTACCCATGTCGTTTTGCCGCATCCGGGGACCCCATTCACCCATTTTATTTTTGTTACCACCCATTTTTCCCATGCTGCTCCGGGACCAAGAGTGCCTGAGATGGTTTTCGCCATTTCCAGGATCTTATCGTCCAGCATGATCTTTGTGCAACGGGCGGTGACTACTATGGGGTCGTTTTGTGGAGTGTAGAATTTTGGTAGGCCATCCTCTAGAGTCTCCCCTTCGACTAGGGTTAGATTTAGGTAACATGGCCTGAGGGTGCCCCAGTTGGGGCCGAGCCTCGGCTCAGGGCTGTTACCGAGGGGAGGGGACGGACTTCATTATTAGAACGAGTTACGACTAATTAGAGGGGAGCGGATTATTATTGGCGGCTCGGGCCGCTTGTCGAGCAACAACAAGGGGACGAGACTGAGTGAGAGAGGGTCGCGGCGCGTGACCTCGACGACGAGGTCGGTAACGAGGTGAACGGTCACCGCGATTCGCATCTGTTGGTCCCATTGTCAACAGCTTAGGATTTTATATCTTTTTAGTGTACTTTGAAGTCGGTTTAAGTTTTTTGTAAAACAGTTTTCAATTATTGTTATGACAACTCCGTTTTTGATTTAACTGTGAGTCAAATTCATCGGTTCCTCCACCCAGCCCAACCCAGCGAGCGAGTGAGCTGACTCGTGTCTCCACTTTGACATTTTTAGTTATTCACACGCTTATTAAGTGATTTTGAAGATCCACGATATTACAATATTTTTAGAGTGGTTATTAATGTTTCATGGCCCTAATGTTTTGAGGCCCACCTCATACAAACCTAATATAGATAATAATTTTGTAGACCGTATATTATGTGGGTTTAATATTTTTTTATAATAAAAAAAATAGGAAAACCCTGAAACAACCTGAAGATTTGGAGACACCTACAAATGATCCTATACATTGAGAATGTACTTCTTAATATAATCAACTAGATGGCTAGATAGATAGATATAGGCTATCTGCATGCAAAATTTAATGGTGATCGGTTGAGTAGTTACGGCGTGAAAGCGTAACAAATAAACAGACTCACATTCGCACTTATAATGGGTCTTATATTTCATACAATCGATCTTATTTGTACTCCAATTAAAGTCCTGGATTTACATAGCCGACACAGCGAGGCGATGTTTGTTCCTCATAGCTGGCTGGCTGGCTGGAATGGCTGCTGGTGTCCCACAGGTAGGTATCATTATCGGCAGTAATTAGACCGATGATCGATGTATCAAGTAAGCCTTTAATCGATAACGTATCGCTTTAGAGCGCATTACCTCTTATCTGCATTTTTATTGTTCCAAAGATATGTATCGTAAATATATAATAATATCATTGTTTAAAACAACTACGAATATATTATTGACATAAATTCGGGGATTACTTTTACGCATTTAAAATTGACACATTCTTGGAAAATTTTAACTTTTTTTTTTCATTTTGCCGTTATAGTTTTAGTTAGGATAAACAAAATGTAGTTTGATCACAATGGCTTATTATTATCATATCCTAATTAAAACTATAGATTAAAAAATACATGTGCGAACAAAATTATCTGTAAATGCTTACTGCCTTACTAAGAATACTTACATCATTACTTTTTATAGGTTCCGTATCCATATAGCAAGAAACTGAATCCTTATAATTTCATTTGTCTGTCTGTTATAGCCATTTTACTCGGAGACTAATAGATGAGATTTGGGAGGTATATGATTTTTATTCTGTGTAGTGAAATTACGAATTTAAATTCGGGTTTGCACATCATACATAGGTACATATAATTGAGGAGAACTTGATGTATTATAAAATCCCGTGCACATTAAAGTGTGAGGTATCTCTTAAATAGATTGATCTTCAATAATATTGAAGTCTCTACACTGGCCTTCAAAACTTAGTACTACACTTTTAAAATTGCAATAACTTTTAAAGTAACACCATATCTATTTTAGAAATAAAATGGGTAAGAAAACGTTTTTTTTTTATATAAACACTTTAGTCCATAATCTACTTTTCAGCAATGGCTGGAAAAATCTTTTTAAACGAAAACACTCCTTTTGAAATTGCTACCTTACGTTAAAAATATTGTGTCTGTGTTTATTTTCACATTTATTTCTTGATCAATGAATTTTGATTCAAAAGTCAAGGCGTCTACAGCACGTAAACTTTAGTTATCATGCCTCTTCCACCTGAAGAATGTGCAATACTCATGG